>RJWM01004269.1:0-103058 GCA_004363535.1 Dasyprocta punctata | reverse complement strand
GTTCATATTTTATTTGGATCAGGTGACTTTCTGTCCTGCATATGTTTTCACCGGCAGAAATGTGTGTTCTTGGTTCCAAAGACTGACAGCTATTCTTTGTACTTACGATAGCACGTATTGCAAATTGTCTAAAGGAACTTTCAGCAATACAGCTCACATGCCTTGATTTTCACATCTAAAGTGCCATAATAGGGATATACAAAAGTATATACATTTATGTATGTATTTTTAACATATTCATATCATTTAACAATTACTTCTCCTGAGCAGCCTGTATAATATGTTGGTCTATTATTTTACCAGTAAGTCAGCTTCTCTAACATTCATTTATACGTTTCACAGTCTTTCTACCTGAAGTTTATTTTCCATAACATAGTTTAAATATTTTCCAATACATGAATAACTCACATGTTCCAACCACTGTTAAGACAGTCATAGTCAAGCAATGAAGGACTATATTGTGTTATTATTCAGAAAATGGGATTATCATTTCTGCAGTGTTAAATATTCTGAATGGAAAGTACATTAATCTCTAGTCTCCCACTCATAGTTACATGGTATGTGACATCATTGGTTTGTGTAGTAATATCCTTTTTGATTTTAACGCATTGTTATATTAACACAGTTTGTCGTAAAGAATTAGGACTTGTCCAATTAACGCTGAACTATTGAGTGAATTCTAAAATTAGGATTAAAATGTCCTTAAAATAGCTGTCAAATATTCAGGGGCATTCCTTAAAATTTAACAAGAGGCGCAGACTCCACCTCACCAAGTCTCTGTGATTAGAACAAAGAAGGAAGAGAGTAGTAGTTAAGCCAGTCTTAAATTCTCACTTTAACAGGAAATGCATGAACTTTCTCCTGCCATTCTAATGGAGGGGAGGAGTCTAAGGAGGGAGCTAAGTGGGATATCAAAACAATATATTACGTTTTTTGTTTCATCATAGTAGGTAGCCACATTTTTAGAATGCTGTTTGTATTCTCATTCAGAGGCTCTATTATATATTTTTGAAAATTGATCCTTTGCTGACACTCAAATAGATGAGATTTTGAGAATCAAAGTGTAGTGCAAGTATTTTGAATGTAATGTGAATCACTTTTTGTATATTTTGTGAATACCAGTGAAATATTACTGCATTTGGACAATTTATTGCAAATAATGTTGTATTGTTCAGAGTTAGAATGTGTAAGTGCTGAATGTGTCCGAATAAGACTGGCAAAATTTAGCAATCGATCTGAGATTATGAGTGCGTAAGTTAAAAACACTCTGCAGAGTAGCAATGCAGTCTACTGTCAGTATTTGGTGAACTGCCATAAAGTGCCTCTGAGAATCTGAAAATGAAGGGGATGGGATGACTTTTTCTTTAAGGGCAAAAGTGTAAGTGGAATGCCTAATCAATCACTGTGCAGACAGGAAATCACCTAAAACCAGGCAGAAGTGTTCTGACCGCAGCAGCCCTAGGCCATGACATGATTGAATTCACTGACATAACCAAAGGGTGGAGAGAGTCATATAGAAGAGTTTGGATACCATGGAAATATGGCAGAATGGAAACTGCACAGACTAAGATATATTTAATATTTAATAATTTAAATATTGAGTTTAAATTTGTTAAGCAGCTTGATAATCATGGCTTTATTTTCTACTAATATTTATGTCATTTTATAGGAAACATATAGTTTCAAATTCTTTAGTCTATTAAAATAATATTAACTAATTATTTAGTTAATTGCTAACTGGCTGTTAAAATTAGAGTAATTTTTTAGTTAATTGCTACTAATTATTTAGTTAACTGCTAGTTAGAAACTATTCTTGTAATCTAACTTCTTTAAACCATTAAAATAATAGCTACTTTTTATTGTATTTTTATTTATTTATTTATTTATTTATTTATTTATTTATTTTTTTGTGGTTCTGGACATCAAACAAGGAACCCTCTACAAGTGAGCTACAACCCCAGCCCTCTTAATTTTTTTATTTTTAAAATTTGGATGCTATCTTACTAAGTTGCCCAGTTGGGACTCAAATTTTCAATGCTCCTGCCTCTCGGCCTACCTAAGTGCTGGGATTACAGGTGTGCACCACCATACCAGCTTGTTATTTCTCATGGTAAAAACATTACCATTTTTATTTTATTCTGACAAAAATTATATTTTAAATGATTATATTAGTATTCTGATTTTATATGTCTTTCTTGGTTGAATGTAGACCCTCCTATGAGGGAAGAACCTTTAACTGAGTCACATTCATAAATCCTAAACCCAAAACACATTCACCAGTGTAAGTGTAAGCATTTCCTATGGAAATAGCCTAATTATATATATGTTTGCTGCTGGGGAAACCCATGCATGCAATAGTGTGAACCCCACTGCAAGGGTTTTGAACAATTCTTCTGAGATGATCAGCAAAACTATAGTAAATATATGATATAATATAATATCATATTGAAGGTTTTGTTAGATGCATGTATTTTAAATTTTAACCTTTTCTTCTTTATGCTATACCTTATGCAACTACTATCAAAGAATACACATTGATACTCATGCATACTCAGTAAATATGTAGAATCTTTTTCCTATTCACTATAATTTTTTGAATATTATGTTAGCGTTAAAGTGTTTGTTGCAAAAGCATAAACAACATGCTGCTTTGTAACTTGTATTTATTTTTCTGTTAATTATTCAAAAATATCTTAAACATACTTCTAAAATAGTCCTATAATATTTCATAGTATGGTTGCACAGTTAAGATATTTAACTTCCTCTTGATAAATATTCCAATTGCTTTCTTTTTTGCCTCTGGTTTGTAATGCTGCAATAAATATTCTTGAGTATAGATGCATTTATGCTAATACTTTTATGTCTGTAAGATAGTTTACTAAAAATGGTATTACTATGCTGAAATTTGCATTTCCATAATGGGTTATTTTCTAAAATGACTATAGTTCCTCACACTTTCACAAGCAACATGTCAGAACGCCCAATTCCAGAATCCGTGCCAATGGTGAATGCTGACTCTTTTCTTAAAATCTTGGCAATATCATGGGTAGGACTGAAATTTCTTGTCATTTTAATTGGTGCTTTACTGAATACTACACTGTTGTACATAAATTCATACATTTCTTGGATACTTGCTTGTTTTCTGTAAATTAGGAACTTACTTGTTTGTTCCCATTTGTTTATAGATGCCCCTTAAATATTAATAATGTTTTATATTTTTTGGTTTATATGTGTTCTAAATTTTCTTCTCATTCTATAGTTTTTCTTCTGATATCATTTATGGTGTTGCTGATCACATTTATGTGCAGGCACACATCACACACACATTCGGTGCGTGCACATACATTCAGCACGCGTGTGCACATACACACACACACACAGTCTGTAGTTTTAGTTATCCATGGTTAAATGGGTAGCAAAATTAGCATGGATTAAACCTCTGTTTTAACTGTACATCTCAGCAAACTCGGCATGTTTTCTTTCTGTAAATCAAGAACTGTCACCTTTTCAATTAAAGGAAATATTTTCCATCTTTTCTTTGCCATATCCAAATTCCCAACCTTACTATTCTTGTACATTTAGGCCACTGTGGAAGAAAATCAGAGTTATTTGAACACAAGCAGTACTAAAATAGTCAATGTGATAACAAAGAGAGCTACTAAGACTTTTTTATTTCATGGAAAGAATAAAACAAAATTTCATAACAAAATAACGGGAGACAGGATTTAGCTCAGTGGTGTAAGCACCTACCTGGCAGGCATGAGGTTGTGAGTTTGATCCCCGGTACCCAAATAAATAAATAAATAAGGAGAATAACAATAGTTAATACATTGCATACAGTTTTACTCAGAGTCCAATATATGGGCATAAAAATTCTCCAAAGAATATTAGCATAAACCTTTCTTTTCAGTGAACTAAGAGAAACTACTAGTATGATTATTTTGATTTTTTTTCCTCTTCCCTTCCTTCCTTTCCCCTTTTCTCCATGCTAGTTCCTCTTTCCTTTTGAACAATTTCTTCCCATTACACATTATCTATTGTATATTTTGGCCCTTACTTACTCTTTCAGTTTCTAATACCAGGGAGACAATAACATGTTTACAAATGTGAGTCTGATTTATTTCGCTTATGAATATGGTCTCAAGTTCTATCCATTTATCTATAAATGTCTCAGGTTTACCCATCTTTATGACTGCTTTGTACTCCATTGTACGGCTGAGTAGTACTCCATTGTATAAAAGGACCACAGTTTTAAAAGAGAAAGAACAATAAAAACAATGAAATAAAATTTTAAAACTAGGTAATAGGAGAGTAACAATGGTTAATATACTGCATATTGCTATCTTCAAAGTAGTTGCTTAGAGTACAAGATATAGGCATGAAATATTTTCCAAACAATAGTAGTACAAACCTTTCTTTTCAACGAAGAGAAATTAGTAGTATAATTATCTTAACTATCATATATATGTATACCTTTTTTGCCTTTTTCCTTCCTTCTTTTCTCCTTTACTCCCAGTTTCTCTTTCCTTTTGAACAGTTTCTTCCAATTTCACTATATCTGTTGTACATTTTGGCTCATATTTACTCTTTCAGCTTTTCACACTAGTGAGAAGATACAAGGTTTACACATGTGAGTCTGATTTATTACATTTATGATTGTGGTCTCAAGTTGCATCAATTTACCTATAAAAGTCTCATATTTATCCTTTCTTATGGCTGAGTAGTACTTCATTGTATAAAACGACATCTTTTTATCCATTCCTTGGGTGATGGGCACTTGGGTTGTTTCCAAGATTTAACTATTACAAATTGTGCTGCTGAAAAATCATGGGTACACATATATCGCTGTGATATGATGTTTTAAATTCTTCTGGGAAGTTACCCAGAAGGTGACTAGCTGGGTCAAATGATACCTCTAACTTTAGTTTCTTTTGAGGAATTTCCACATTGATTTCCACAGTCTACACTCCCTCCAACAGTGGAGATCGGTTCCTTTTCTGCACAGCTCCGCCATTACTTTTTATTGGTTGATTTCTTGATGAAAGCCATTCTTGCCAGGGTGAGATGGAATCTCAGTGTTGTTTTAATTTGCATCTCTTGAATGTCAATGATGTGGAATATTTTTTCATGTATTTATTTGCCATTTGTAGTTCTTTATCTAAGCAGTGCATCTTCATTTCAGGTGTCCAGTTTTGGAGTGGGTCTTTAAATTTGGGGCCCCTGATTTTTTTCAATTCTTAATATGTTTTAGACATAAGTCCTTGGATGGACAGCAGACTATAAATTTTTCCCACTCTATGGGTTGTCTTTTCACTCTATTGGTGATATCTTTTGCTGTGTAAATTTTTTTCATAATAAGGTAAGAGCCAAATAATTTATTCTTTGTAGTGTTTTCAGTGTGGTCTGGGTTTTGTTCATGAAGTGTTTATCTACACCTATATTTTCAAGATTTCCTTCTATCTTCTTTTCCTACAGATTTAATGTTCCTGTTTTAATATTTAGATCTTTGATCCATTTTGACTCTAGTGCATGGTGATAGACATGAGTTTAGTTTTAGTCTTTGACATGTGGAAAGCCAGTTTTTCCAGCAAATTTATTAAAGAGGCTATCTTTCTTCTAATGTACATGGTTGGCCCCTTTGTCAAAGGTAAGGTGGTTGAAGGTGTTTGGGGTTGCACCTGCATCTTCTATTCTGTTCCACTGATCTTCAGGTTTGTTTTATTGCCAATATCATGTTGATTTTATCATAGTAGCCTAATTTCAAGTTAGGGATTGTGATAAACCCTGACTTGCCTTTGTTGCCCAGAATTGTTCTGCTATTCTAGTTCTCTTCTGCTTCCAAATGAATTTTAGGAATGTTTTCTCTGAGGTATGCTAATAGTATTTTCATTGCATTAAGTCTGTGTAACAGTTTTGGGATTATGGCCATTTTCACAATGTTGAGTCTTCCTATCTATGAGCAAGGGATATCTTTTCATATTCTAATATCCTCTTTGATCTCTTTTTTCCAGTTTGTAATTTTCAATACATAGATTTCCACATACTTTGTTAGATTTATTCCTAAATATTTCATTTTGTAGATGCTATTTGGAAGGATGTGGTTTCCCTAATTTCTCTCTCTGTGTGTTTGATTTTTGAGTGTTGACTTTGTATCCAGCTATACTACTGAATTTGGTTATTAAATCTAGAGTTCTTTTGGTGGAGTTTTTTGGGGTCTTCTTTGTAGAGTATCATGTCATCTGTGAATAACGATAATTTCACTTCTTCCTTTCCTATTCTTAATCCTTTTATCTCTTTTGTCTTATTTCTCTGGCTAATGCTTTCAGAACTATATTGAATAGGAGTGGTGATAGTGGACATCCTTGTCTTGTTCCTGATTTTAGAGTAAAAGCTGTCCGTTTTTGATCATTTAGTATGATGTTAGCAGTTGGTTTGTCACAGATGGCTTTTATCAGATTGAGGTATAGATCATTTAGTACAATTTAATGTATAGTTTTTATCATGAATGGATGTTGGACTTTGTCAAATGCTCTTTCTGCATCTATTGAGATGATCATGTGATTTTTTTCTTTGATTCTGTTAATATGGTGTATTACATTTATCTATTTACATATGTTGAACCATCCCTGCATCCCTTGGATGAATCCTACTTGATGATATCATATAATCTTCTTGATGATTTGCTACATTCTGTTTACCAGTATCTTATTAAGGATTTTTGTATCTATGTTCATTAGAAAGCTTGGTCTGTAGTTTTTTTTCTGGCTGTGTGTTTTTCTGACTTATATATCAGAATATTGCTTGTTTCTAGGATTGATTTTGGAAGTATTGCTTCCCTTTCAATTCCATTAAAGAGTTTCAGCATTAGTGGTACCAGGTCTTCTCTAAATTTCTTGTAGAATTCAACAGTGAATCCATTTGGGTCTGGGCTTTTTCTTTGTTGTTTGGCTTTTAATCACATTTTCAATTTCATTGAGTGATATCGGGTTATTTAGCATATTGGCATCTTCTTGATTCAGTTTTGGTAATTCACATGTAAGACCACATCTTTTTTATCCATTCCTCCATTGATAGGCATTTGGGTCATTTCCAAGATTTAGCTATTACAAATTGTGATGCTTTAAACATGGGTGCACATATATTGCTGTGGTATGATACTTTTAATTCTTCCCGGAAGACACTTAGAAGAGGACTATCTGGGTCAAATGAGTTCTCTAATGAGAACATTTTGAGGAATCTCCATACTGATTTCCACACTAAGATATTTTGATGGAAACCACATCACTTAAGTTTTATTACAGTACATTTTTATGTTATACTTACTCTGTTTTATTGTGCTGTTATTGTTAATCTCTGCCGTAATTACAGTTTCTCATAAGTATACATATGGTTGAGTACTACCTGCAGTTTCGGGCATCCACTTGGTGGTCTGGAACAGAATGTGTGCCCCACAGAAGAGGGAGGACTACAGAATACGCACATACATTGTCAGATAGGCTAAGCTTCCTTTTTTGTTTTGTTAAAAAAAATCTGGCCCATAATGGGTAGCAGACTATTTGTATGACTTACTTGTAACATTTTAACCTGTTACTAATACATTAAATCTTTACCTCATTCCTCATTCGATTACAGCATGTGCTTTGAGTTAGGATTTGATTTTTTCTTTTTCTTTTCTTTTCTTTTTCTTTTTTTGTACTGAGGAATGAACTCTGGACCTCGTGCTTGCTAGGCAAATTTTTACTTTTTATTGTTTTTTCTTTTCTTTTCTTTTCTTTTTTTTTTTTTTTTTTTTTTTTTTTTTTTTTTTTTTTTTTTTTTTTTTTTTTTTTTTTTTTTTTTGTCCTTTTGTGACAGGATCTCACTATGCAGTTCAGGCTGGCCTTGAGCTCACTTTGTAGCCCAGAAGGCTGGTCTCAAACTCACACGGATCTTCCTGTCTCAACCTCCCAAGCACTGGGATTACAGGTGTGAACCACCACACCTGGCTTCTCAATGTTTTTGAGTTCTTACTTGTGTTATGTACTTACTTACTTAATTTTCTAGAGAAAATATCTGAAACTTGTTAATGACTGTAAGATGGACATTCTTTACCCTGCTTATTGGTATTATTTTGAGAGTGTAACTATAGCATGTAATAAAGAAATAAGTTTATTATCTTATCAAATCTATTTAGATGATTGTCTCTCAAATTTGTTGCCCTCTGGTAGTTATTTTATGGTGTATGTGTTGCATTCAGTAATATGATAAACAGTCTTGGGAGATGCGATATTACCATTCCCATAGCTCTATGTCGTGTGCCCACTTTTTATGAAATCTCAGGATATCTCTGGGTACCTTGGCATGAATAATACAAATTGTAACAACTTGGGTTGATTTTTGATAGTTGTTAATTTCAAAGAAAGATGATTCCAAAGGAGCATTATTTTCCCAGTGATTTAAGAATAGCTTTAAACATAGCCTGTATGAACCCAGGCATACCTTGCAAAAAATTACCTAATTGAAGTAATTCTGTTGATTATTTACTGTAGAAATCTCTAAGCAGCATAGACATTTCAATGAAAGCTTTAACCCAGTGATAAATATCCCACTGAACTCAGCAGGTATGGATGTGATGACAACTTGAGTGGAAATCAATGTGACCTGAATTTTTAAAATTGTGACAAAGTAGTTTGAGGGCTAGATTGAGGAGAAATCCAGAAAGTCACAAATACGAATAGAAATCTCAGAAGTGACTTCCCTTGAGTAAATATGACTGGTAGTGTTCTGACCCAGAAGTGCCTGTTTTCATGCCAAATATATTGGCGAACCAGTGATGAAATTTTACCAGTTTATAGCAAAATGGTTATTTACATGGAATAATTTAATGTGCAAGCTGTTCAGTATTCTCAGATGATGTCATTCTTTTTAATACTAAAGTATCATTCATTTCCCGAACCCATTATGATAATATTTATTGCTTTTAGGTTTGATTTATTCTTTTATGGCAAAACATTGTATGCTTTATCTTATTCTCTGAATTTGTTTTGGGGAGTGTTTGTGCATGTATGTGTGCATGTGCATGTGGTATGTGTGTGTGTGTGATTTATGACATTCAAAAATTTAGGAATTATTGCTTTCAAAAACATATGCTGATAGCAGTCAATAATGACCATGTTTGAAAGAAGATTTGACAGCATGGTAGGTGCTTAGAATTTTCAACTAGATTTTAAATTTGTTACTTACCTATCTTCATAGGATAAATTGGGAGGACAGTGGCATTAGCTGGGAAATTTCAGCTGGTGTTATTCTACAAAGATAGGCCTAAGTAACTCCCAAAATGCCAGGGCTGTATCTAGTGTTCACTGGAATCTGCTCTGAAATAGCAAAGAGCATGCAAGGTTGACAAGGAAGCATCAGGAATCCTGGAAAGACTTGAAGTCCCTGGAAAGACCCCAGAGTTGCTTAATGAGTCACCTGTGTGAGGTGCAGTGCAGACTCCAGGGCTCTAGGGAAGAGCTTGTTTGCTTTAGTCCTTCCTGGCCAGGACCAAGACCCTGACTGGGAGGCCCCAGAGCAGTGCTGAGCTCCGTGGGAAGGAATCTAACAGTGAATTAGTGGAGTCCGCTCTCAGCACAGCTGGGAGGAGTCCCAGTGCCATGTCCAGGGATTTGTCATTCCTGTTTTGGTTCAATTTTTTCTAACAAAGCTGGTATAACAAAAGGAAATTGGTTTACAGCATGGTAAAAGTGAGATAAATGTTACCATTTACAACTGTTCTGCATTAATTATGTGTGGTTAATTTGAAAGAAACAAAAAATAATGGTCAGAAATTTGTTGAATTTTTGTACTTTGTGTCTGCTTTTAATCATTCTTACATAACATTAATAAAGCAAACTTTAATTTAGTCTTTTGAAATTAGAAAAAAGAAAACAACAGTTGCTCCTCTATTACCATTTCCAATGAATATACAAAAAGCCTAATTACTATGGACAAAAGTTCAAAGAGAAATGTTTCAGGATAAATGCCAAAACGTATTTATTTTCAGTAATTTTGCAACTCTGTGCTTGGTTCTTGATATATTGTCCTGACAATATACACAGGTATTTGTACATATGCAAATAGTACTAAATGACTTGCCAATATGTTACATTTTTGGACACCTATCTTTCAATTTGCATTTTTATGCTATCTAAAATTATTTTCAATTTTAGATATGCTATTGAATTTGATGAATCTACTTTATTTCTACATGTAGAGATTATACAAGCTAATGTAAGACAGTGACTAAACTTGAAGAAATATTTTAAAAATAAAATATACATTGTAAATACATTTCTGTTTTCCTAAATATATAAGAATTATGGAGCCAAATTCCCAATGTTTATCAAGTAATTTTACATCGAACACTTCTTTGGTTGAAATCAATGTATGTACTTAAATCAAGAATTTTTACCTTCTATTGCTACAAGTAACTCATATTTTTTTTCAAATATATTATCTCCATCAGTGATTCATTACAAATTTTTAAAAATTTAATTTTATGCTTTATATTTCTGATTATACATCATGTAATTTAATTCATTAAAGGCTGCATTTATTTATAGATTTGTTACATGATATTTAAAAATAAAATTTAGGCAAAATATACAGATGAAAAGAAATGCCTTAGATAAAGGAAATATAAGATAAATTTCTTACTTTAAGATTACAAAATAGTCCAATGTTGTTTTCTATTGTGATAAAACAGATCTTCATAGTGAAAATGAAATTACACTGTTCATTTATCTATATTCACACATGCATATACTCATGAGTTTATTCTTTTCTCTTATAATTTTCTTCTTCAGTTTATGTAACAAAGTGATAACTTCATTAAATAAATTATAGCACTTTTGTAAAGATTTCTAAATTTTCTTTCTTATTAATGAATTAGTAGGAGGTTGGAATTATTTGTTTCTTGAATGTTTCTGTAAGCCTCACTTAGAAAACCATAAGCTTATGTTTTTTCTGGTAGAACTATCTTTAACTAAACTAAAACTATTGCTCCAGCTCATAAACATTTTCATTTTTCTGTGTATGAAAATTATATTTACTATAAATTGCCTAAATTGTCATTCATGCTTTGCAATCTAAAAACCATAGTTCATTATCTTTTTATTGGCTGGGATTACACAGTGCTGAGATTACAGGCAAGTGCCACCTCTCTGGCCAATACTGCTAAGTTTTGCTGCTTCTCCTTTTGTCTTAAATAATTTTGTCAATGAGTTATTAGTGTATTTAGATAATCAACTTTTAGCTAGTTTTTAATATTATGTTATTTTCTTTCTTATTAATCTCTGTTTTAAAAAGTTTTTTTTTTTTTTTTTGGCAGGCACTTAAGCCACTGAGCCAAACTCCCAGTCATAGTTTTTTGAGGCAGGGTCGCACTATGTAGCTCAGGCCGGCTTTGCGCTCCCGTTGTAGCCCAAGCTGGCCTCAAACTCACAACGCTCTTCCTACCTCAGCCTCCTGGGTGCTGGGACTAAAGGCGGTCACCACTACACTTGGTATATACCGTATTTTTTAAGTTTTGAATTTAAAAACTTACATTTATAATTTCAGGACTTTTTTTCTAACAAGACTTTTGGGTTGTATGTTTCATAGTAAATAAAATTTGGTGTATCCTATAATTTTTATATTTATTGTTATGAATATTGTTTTATTTTTGTCTTGGTTTATTTTTTGAAGCCTGAGGTATTTAACCTCTTTAATTTGTAATGCATTATTTCTAATTTAATTGCTTTAAGGACAAAACATATGTTACATTTGGCTCAATCCTTGGAAGTTTGTTTGTCTCAGGTTATGGTCTATTTTTATCCGTGTGAAGTAGAAAATGATATGCAACCTATAACAAGTAAGTTCAGAGTTTTATATTTGTCAATTACATCATGCTTCGTATTTAATTTCAAACATCGTATAGGCTTATTGATTGCTTTGTTGCCTTATCTACCAATTGTGTTACAGTCAGAAAATCTTGAATTAAGATAAGCAAATTTGCTCATTTTTTCTGTTATCCCAACTTCCTGTTAACATGTATTAAGCCTAGGTACACCAAAGATTTGAATTGTCATAATTCTCCTACTGACCCTTTAATCTCATGGAAGTGACCTTCTCTATTCTAGTAATGCAATTCTGCTTTAGACTATTTATTTGCCTGGTACTAACTAGCCAATCAACTATCTGCAGATTTTTTTTTTCTAGTTTTTACTGTTTCCTCAGTGCTTTGAGTTTTATTATGTAGAAGACCCTTACACAGTATATGTACTTTCCTGATTTTCAGGTTTTACCTATTTAGTAGTATTTGTCTTTTAATTGAAGAGTTCAGTTCATTTCCATTTATTGAAATTACTGATTTTTTTTAGTTTATTTGTAATGTATTTGGGATTGATTAGAATTATGTTACACACTTTTGGTTGTCTCTATTGATAGAGATTCCCCTTAGAATTTTATCTACTTGTACAAAAAGAGGTCCAAATTCAGGAGGTCCTCGTTTTGCTACTTAAAGGATTCATGAATTTTACAAGATCTTATCTATTGTTGGAATTGAATAATTGTTGTCTAGTACCTTAACTCAGTCTTTTAAAAAGATATTCATATCTAATTTTTAGAAGCAAAACTACCATATTTAAACATGGTCACTTCTTTTTCCACCTTTCATTTTTCTAAATTAATTTCAATAAAACTTTGTTTCATTGTAACACAACATTTAGAAATTCCATTTTTTGCCTCTATTAAATCAGCTTATTTTCTCACTTTTGTCATTTTTAACACTCTCTTGTTTCTAGATAAACAACTTTAAGGTCATGCTTTTTTGTCTTTTAGTTCTATAAACTAACAGTTTCAGGATTTTTCTGTTCTTGCTCAAGATAAACCTGCCTGACCAGCTGTTGTTCTTTTGTAGGTAACAATGTTCCTGGGATACATTCGGCGTTTTCTGTGGTGTGTGTGCCTTTGCGTGTGTGTGTGTGTGTGTGCACAAGTGCACATGTGTTTTCATTTTCACTTTGACATGTCCTGGTGTGTTTAAGCTTCTTGAATTTGAAGAATTACATCTTTTGTTATTGAAAATAATCCTTCCACATTATTTCAACATGGGTTTCATGCTCATTTCGTCTTTACTTTGCTTCAATAAATGTAGCAAGTTCTCTGTCTTCAGGTGCTTTCATCTATCTTCTATAAATTTCTCTATTATTATTTCTCTGAGATGTAGCCTGGGTATTTCCTTTATCCCTAACTGATGATTAGCCAATTCTTCAACTATGACAAGCCTGATTTTTAAACTGTTCATTTAATTATTGTTTTTAATTATTTTACTTTTTAGTGACTAGACATTATTGTTGGTTTTGTGCTAAATAATCTTTGGTAATCTTTCATTATTTATTCATATGTTCACTGTCTATTTTCAATTTATGCCCATTAATCATACATGCAAACACACACACATACACATACACACACACACACATATATATATATTCAATGTATGATTTTCATAGTATTTAATATTTGTACATATGTTCTACTCTCTGTAGTGTCTTGTCCTTTTCCTTCAGTGGTGTCTTGTTCCATCTTTTTTGTTTACTTTCAATTGTGCATAAATGTTAGAACTTTACCTGTAATACTTGTTTGAAAATATATTTCTTTAGAAAGGATATGCTTTTAGAATCACTAATAACTTAGAAATATTTAGTGGAAATTATTGCTATTCATGAATTTTTAATGATTTGTTTTTTCTTCTTCATGCAGTATAAGTATTAAGAAAATAGTAGTTTTCCTTTGTATTTTGTTACTGTCAATTTTTTAGTGTTCCCTTTTGCAGTAAAAAAAGAATGTGAATAAAAGTATTTAACAAGTGATATGGAACAGGTAGTAACTGATTAGTTGGATGTTGACCTTAGCAATTGGCATGGCTATATCAGTGTGTGACATCAGTATCATTCCTGCAATAAGACTGAAATTCACTGGGTTACCCTGTTTCCAGAGGGGTACTTTCAGAACTTCTACCTTGGATGAGCTTTGTTTCCTAAATCCTTCCTTTGTGCCTGGTGTGTCATCAGACAGGAAGTCAAAAATTACCACCTTCTGGCAGATATTTTTGAAGTGAATGCTAGATTCTATGCTTTCTCATGGTACCATGTACACATTGCGGTTCATGTTTTTGGGTTTTGAGGTTTTCCTTGGTTTCTTTCAAGCACACATTGCATTTAGAAATGTTTAAAAAATATTGTTAGGAAATTTCAGTTGCTTTGGAGTAAAAAATTTTTTTAGGCTGCTAATTTTTAAATTACTTATATTTTCTAAAGTTATGTGTATTCTGTTGGATACACAATTCTACATTATCAGCACTACACATATACTTCTTTTCTTATGCCTTGATTAGATGGTATACAGTCTGGAGATCAGCGTTCCTTTGGAAAAAATGCTTCATGATTTCAACAGCTACAGTGAAATAATGATCATAATTGTCTTTTCTTTCCTCTCTTTTACAAGTAACTGAAAATTTGGAGTGCCAAGTTCTTTACAGAGAATGAATGTGCCAAGTTTACTTTAAGACCATGAAGAGTCAGTTTTACTATAAAACTTGCAGCATGTTGAAAGGGACATTTTGCTACCCATCCAGTTATACAAGAAGGGCAAACAATTTCTCTCTTTGGAAATGAATAAAGGAAGATGCTTTTATAGTTTACTGGAAGTAATTTATGGACAAATTGAGAATTTTCTTATAAATAGTGGTTTTATATTACTTTAAAACTTACAAACTTTAAGCATTTTAACTTTTATAATTTGTTAATATAAGTTTAACATCATTAGGGGCATACATAATCTTTGACTATCACTAGGTGAATGTGTACTATGTAATATTTTTCTCAATATTTGCAGATTTAAAACGCAGAAGCCAAATTCTATTTCCACCATTCTGTTAATAAGGATACTTCAATTTCAATAATAAATTTTCAAGAAATAGATTATTTTAATTTTACTATGTCACAATCAGTGTGGAGCTTCTCTGGAACACTGTAGAAGCAGATTTCATAAGAAAAACACAGTTTGCAACTACAATATCAAGTCACTGTAGTGATAAGTTTAAAAATGAACAAATAACATACATAAAGTTTTGAAAAAATGTGAGGTAGGATTGTTAGGAATAACTTGCCAATAAATTTCCGTAAAATCTTCCTCTCAGGATCAAAACTATGGTTAATTATGTCTAAAATGGGCTTAATGTGAGAAGAAAGAATGTCAATGATATCATTTTAATTTTATAATATTACATAAGTCACATTTGTAACATAGATTTATTCAGTACTTTTGATGTAATATCTGAAAAGATCTCAGTGTCCATAAGTCTCATTTGACAAATATAATCAAATTCAAATTTCTTGTGAATAGCACCAAGCTGCTAAAATAATTAAAGCTATGTTGCATTTCACTGGTTGTGGCTGTTGATCTTACTAGTGGCACTGATGAGACAAATGGAAGAATGCACAGTTGGGTCACGAGGGCCAAATCATAATCTACCCAAAGTGCAGTATGAATGACTCTCTAGAATATTGATTTCTGTCTAATATTTATTGTCAGATTAAAAAAAACTAAAACAGAAACTTTTAGAATTCATGGACATAATCCAAAAATGAACAAAATAGTTTTTAACCAACTGCATACTTAATCTACAAGAAAGTTACAGTAACTGTAAGTAAATAAAGTGAGTCTTCAGCAGTTTAATTCAGATTAAATGGGCAATGAAGATTAGATGATAAAGGATCTATCAAGGCAATTAGTGAAAATAAATGTCAAATGGTGAAGGAACTCATGCAACCATTATTATACCTGAGATAGATACTTAAAAACCCTATCATGGAATTTTTTTTTTTGAAAGGGTCTTGCCGTGTAGTTCAGCGTGGCCTTGAACTCACCATGTAGCCCAGGATGGCCTTGAACTTGTGGTGAGATCTTCCTCCTGCTTCAGCCTCCTGTGTTCTGAAATTATAGGCATGCATCATCATTCCCAGCCCCCATCATGGATTTTACATCTGAGGGAATGAAAAATTTTGAGAAAAGAAAGTGAAAGATTCATCTGCGTGAACTACATTTAATTCACATATGATCTGATACAAATTATCCTCAGATTGATAAAGAAACTTTCGTGCAGGTACATGTATTCAAGGATATATCCATGATACCAGAATATAGTACTGAAAAATTCAAGTTTAAAACAGTGAAAAAGCTGTAATTTATTTATTTATTTTTTTGTTTTAAAGATAGTAAAACCCAACAAAGCATAACAGAACAAAGTCAATCAAAACAAAGCAGTAGAACTGGTATAGAACTTCAAAGAAAGATACTAGGAAAACAATAGCTACTATAGTATATCTTGTTATTTTCAGAATAGTTGACCATTCCATTAGGTATAATAAAATCAAACCAGAAACAAAACACAATAAAACCAATAAAAATAAAATATGAAATAAAGCAAAAAAATTTAATCAGAATAAAGCAAAACAATGAGAACAATATTGGGCCTCAAAGACAAGACAGAAGGGAATCCCCCATATTTGCTACATTACACACTGTCATCTTCCCAAGAGATGCTCAGACTGCCGGCTCCAGGCCTGCAAAATCAATGGAACAATACAAACATTTAGTTGCTTTATGTACCATAGTTGCTATCAACTTAGCTGGTCCTAGGAACCAGCAGGTTGCTTACAGTGGGGGAGGGGGATGTCCTTGATTCTTAACCCACATGCTGGTAGGCATAAGGGAGGCACAGGTCTTCCTATTCCCAGAGTCCACACCGGTGGTGCACACTGACCAGGGGGGCAGGCTAGTTGTCTTCTGGTTGGAGCCTCTCTGACCCAATGTGGTGAGTTCTTGAGAGGCCCATCTTTTTCTCTTCCTGGAGTCAAAAAGCTGTAATTTAAAAATTTGATATTTATGTTCTTTTTCATAATTATTTGGTAAATGACAGCATTCAGCTTAGAGCAACATTTGTGCTTGACACTGTGTTAAAAAAATAGTGAGGGACTTCTGCCAAATTCCACATCGTCATGAGGCTAAACTATTATCTGTTACAGGGCACAGATGACTTTAACCAACCAGGTGAACTGAGTTCAAACCCTCCGTGTCAGCTGTGGTCCCATCCATGGCTTCTTTCTGCTATACAAGAGCATCTTAGACAATTTGGTAATAACATGGATTCAGAAAATGATGCGGGATCTGCTGAGTGTGCTTTCCCTCTTCAGAAAACTAAGCATAGTTTACCAAAAATATTCTATTTGAATTTATTTGAATCTCCTCCTAGGCCCATAGATCAATGACAGGTGTGTTGAGGTGTCTCATCCTGAGATTTAGCTAGTATTTATTTTCCAAGGATAAAAATACCTGTGGGTGAGCATATAAATGACACTTAAACTGTCATAGCATGATAGCAATTCAACTTCCTTTTCATGTCTGAAGAACATACCTCTCATTTTATATGCTGGATAGACTCTCTACAAAAGGGGTATGTGTAAGAATGCAATCATGAACTGAATATAGGCAATCTTCATTCAAAGGAAGTGTTTTATATTTGAAAAAGTTTAATATTTGAGACATGGTCTAATGGACATTTTATCTATCCATTTCTCTATATTAAAGTAAACACATTTTGTCTAGGTATTAAATTAGATCTTCAGGAAGAAAAAATATGTAAGCTAAGTAGTCACAATTCCTACCTGTGGAAATACCTTCAAAGATAATATGACTTTACCATTTATATTTTAAAATGACTTTACCATTTTATATTTTAAATGTCAAATTAACAATTCCCTTCTTATCATTATGCAATTACCTTCATATCATTATGCAATTAGTTTAGAAGTCAGTAGGATATGAAAAGTCATCACATTTTTTCCAATTGAAAATAGACACTCATGAGAACAATAGTCTAGAATACTTGAAGTTGAGAAGTTAGAAACTCCAATACGTATGAAGATCATTACAACTGCCCTTATTCACGGTTAAATTCTTGATGTTGTTGGTCTTCATTCTTGAGTGATGTCATCAGTATCAATTTCCTTATTACTCAGACAAACTCCTAGGAGGAAATCCACATATTTATGATAGCCATCCACAACATGGCTATCATAAATATTTTCATACAGCATAGATGGCAGCATGACAAGCTAGGCAGGAAGGACTGAGACCTGCAAGAAGGCAGTGGTGTCTGGCAGAAGCTGGACAAGGAGTCAAGACTCTGAAAGTCAACAAAGGCCAGAAGGAAGAACCGATTGTAATTGGATGTCAGTCAATAATATCAGCGTTCTTGGGATCCAACAAGCATCAGATGTGGTACTAATGAGGATGGCCGAACTCCATGGCAGCTGTCTCCACTCTGTAATATGTGGGGAAATCCTGGTATTCGTTGTGATGATCGTTGACAGAGGGAGTAGAATTTAACCCTTTAGTAAAAGAAAATTGTGCTAAATTACTGCAATTTGCTTTCTATCAAATGAATTTGCTTCTTTTCTGATATTGCAGTGTATCACAAAGAAATAAGCATGATCAAATTATTTCAGCAGGCTTCACAAATAAAACCTGAGTTCTTTCCTTTGGAGCACTATCTTCTTCCGCTTTGTATCTGTTTCCCTCCTATACTTCTTTTATGTCCTCTTCCCTCTTTTTCCTCCAACACTGCTCCTCTCTTCCAGCCTACCTCTTCCTCCTCCTCCTCTTCTCTTCCCTCTTCTTCTTCACCTTCTTTGTCTTCTCTCTTCCTTCTTTATTCTTTCTTATGCCTTATATACTGGAAGTGCACCTTGTGATAGGGTTTGCAAAGGACATGTAATTCATACAAGTATTTTAGAATATTCACCCAAAGAGTTAAATGCAAAACAGTGCAGGAGATCTGTCCACACACTAGAGATCTAAAGAATCCAGTTGAGGGCCTGGATCCCATGGCAGTGTCCTGCACAAGTCCAACCTAGAGTCCATCACAATGATCTTCATGAGTACAACTGGAGGCCTAGAGCCTGCAACAATGTCTCATGCAAGTCTGTATCAAGGATCTGCACCGGGAAGTCTCAAAGATCAGTAGTGGAAGCAAGAAAGTCTGTGCCAGTTGGATGAAGGATCCGGGTTACCAGGGTGAGAGACCAGCACTGGAGCTAGGAAGCCATGCTCACTGTAAGGACTCCCCTGAAGAAAGAACCACAGTCATCCTCAGTAATAATGAGGACCTGATCACCTCTGATGATAACACCTGAGTTCATATTAGGAAAGCCAGAATGACAAGCTTTTCAGGGAGGATCAACAGCACACCATCTTCCCCTCTAGTTCTCTTTTTATGCTATTGGCAGTCATCTTCAGATGGGCCACCCATATCAGAACCACAATGATTCAGTTCAGCTGGGTGTTACAAGTTGACCATTAGTTAATCCACTACAGGTCTTTAAGTGTTATATCTCTTTAAGTTTAAGACTGGGCATATCCAGAGAGCTCTGATACTTGGGAAGTGTAAGAAATTATTTTTTATGCTCACTTCTCTTTTAAAATCAATGTGTCTACTGAGTTCAGCCAGCAGTTCTAATAAATTAGGACAATGAAGCAATAAAATTTCAACATTTGCTTAGAATTAGAAAAGAAATGTAGTACATCTATGGTGCTGGGATGATAAATATACATACATGATCCCATAAGATTTTCATAGGGATGATGGCTATACAGATTCAAAAATCCTTAACAAAGTAAAAAAAAAACCTAAGAGTTGACATTAATGGTTCCTTGTATATTTACTTCATCAACATAATTTAGTTTAGTAACCTGCATTGGATATAAAAAATTTATGTGAATAAAAATGATGACATACCCTTTATGAAATTTTATTATTGTAAATACAAATTTCAAATAAAATTTACTGATATTTGAATTGCAAATTAGTAAAAGAGTATGAATATGTTACTTGAAAGACTGATTTATAACTGTGTTGCTGAAAATGTGAAATATTTGCATTGAAATCAAAAGGTTTGAATTTAATGACCAAGTCATTCATCTTAGTGATTTTAGTAGACATTTATCTTGATTTATCTTTCCCCTTTTATAGATTCATTTACATTCTTCAGATAATTAACTTTAAATCCCAGTGAGATAGTTTGTACTCCAGCTATCTGCTTGCAAATCATCTTTGTGTTCAACAGTGTAACAAAACATTGCCCGTGCTCAGTTATAATTACCTTGTTAGTAACATTTGTCTGCAATAGATATACTTACTTTAATGCTTACTCCCTAAATTCCTAAAGTATTCCATTCTTGGGCCTTACATTCAGTCTCAGTTACTTTTCTCACCTTGCTGAGACAAAATTCCTGACACCCAAAGCTAAAGGGGAAAGGTTTATTTTGCTCACAGTTTGCAGAATTTTCAGTCCATGATCAGCTGGCTCCAAGGCAGGAGGCATGGCAAGGCAACCATTCCTGGAGGTGGAAGATACCAAAAGTAGCAAGAGAGGAGGGGAGAGCAAACTTCTTTCGGTCCCTTATATTGTATGCAGACTACTTGCCTTAGGTGGGGGTAGCACTCACACCTTAATTCCCGCCTCCCTCCCCTGCTTCAAATCAGACCATGAGACAATCACAAACTCTAGACTCAGCTGCCTCTGAAGAGCCTACCCCCCATGACGAAATGAGGCTCTGGCGGGGGCCAGGGGACATCCAAACAAACCATAACACATTCTTTCTCTGCTTACAGAAAATAGGAACCATAGAACCGATCTGTGTATCCTTTCGTTGTGCATCTGGGATATTATGGAAAAGTAAAGGCAAACCGAACTTTGGAAAAATAGAAGCAGTGGTCTATTGGGGCATACCAATCTGCCACCTGGACCTGGCACACTGAGCTTCTTTAGGGAACTTCTTGGCTTTTCAAGTAACCTCAAGCAAACTGTTAATCTCAGCCATTGCTGCTCCTCTATTTCTAGTGATATATTTTCTTGAGATGGCGAAGTTAGCCTCTGAGAAGCAGTTTTGAAAATAAATTACTCTTTCTGGCAGGTTGATTCTTAAATAATTTGATTATTGCTCCATGAAAATAAAGGTCAAAACTTCAGCACGCAATTTTCTGTTGCTTTGTCTGGAAGCATCATCCTATGGGTGCAATAAAATTAATGCTGTTAAGTAATTAAACCAATCAGTGCTGTATGATTTAAAATACCATTCTGTTTAAGAGAGAATTTTACTTTTGATACAATATGAGTTTTAAGATTGTATGTGCATGTATGTGTTAAGAAATAATTTAAATTTAAATTTTAGAATGTTGTTTCTGAAATTCCTAAAAAATTATGTAAAATAATATATTTGTAATAAATGTACCAAACAGAAAAATAACAATAAAAATTTAACAGACATTTACTTAGTATTTATTTTCTATATAAGTGTCAGAAACTTAGTAATCAATAAACATAAGTTCCTCAATTTTGATCAGTATTGGCACAGCTTTTCCATGTGTAAAGTATCTAGATGTGGATAAGCAGGCTTTCTTTTGTATGTAGTCTTGATTATTTGTGTTGTCTTTGTTGAAGAATATCATAATATATAAATCCTCTTAATGGCTTTTGCTTTTAGCAATGATAATGCCTTTTTATATCTATATAGCTGACACTTGAAATAATACTTCAAGGTTGGAAAATTAAACTGACAAAGATAAATTAATAGGAGACAAATGTTTATTTCATTGTAGGAGCTAATTTAGCTAGCATATTAGCTTATTAATGTAAAAAAGAGTTAAAGACTCTAAGTCATAGGAGAAAACGAGGAGAAAAATATTCTGACAATGATAGTGGGCGTCTTTAAAAATGACAAAATACATTTTTGAACAAAAAGCACACAAAGTTTGTGATACTGTTTGCATATGCAAGCACGAGTGGTCTTACTGACCTCTTCATGGCTGTGAAAATCTCTAGAGAAAGGATTTCTGGAAGGTTTCTAATTCTGTTTTAGCTAACCTTGAAGCAAAATGACTAGCTGTACTGATGAATATAAAACAAATTTTGAAAAAGTAAATTTAAAAAAATCTACAAGGCTATAAGCATATGGCAGAGACTGAGCTTTTGATTAAGCAGTCACAATTTTTCTCCTGTGACATAATTTGCTATGCAACTGCATGTTTCCAATGGAATTAAAATCTGTCTTTGCCTTTGAATTTTTTCTCACATACAGTGAAGTAGAGAAAGAAGTTATTTTTAATAAATTGAACACATAGGACCACAATTAACACATGATCCCTTCAGAATTTTATACAGTATTCTAGAAGAAATAATTTCCTTTCCTTGGTTTATAACTTGCCATTTGAAAGTTGTAGAAAAATTTCATGTGAAGAGTGAATAGTCTGGGAGCAATTTCAGTTTGATTGCTATCATGTAGATTCTGTCTCCGCACTTCCAACTTCTGTTATGTCTGTAATTCTGGGCGTGTATCTAGAAAGATTTGTCTCATCCTCTGAATAAAGAAAGATAAATTTATACATGTTTAGTGAAAAACATACAAAATGAAGAAACTATGCTAATTAAAAGTAACTTAGTACACAACAACCATTCCATCAAGTCGAGCCAGATAAAGTGATACACAGATTCACCAGCCTTGCAAAAGCTTACACTATTTTGTCTGAGAAAGCTGATTTTAACCAAGTCAGTGCTCTGAAATTGTTGAGCCGCTTTTCTTATGGTCAGAGTTTCTTTTTCTTGCAAAAATATTTTCCTTTCAGGAAAATTACCAGACTCAAATCTATTTAAAAAACAAAGATACAGGGAAGTATATAGAAGACAGAAGCTCCACTTTTAATAATAAATCAATGCAATCAATGCTAGAAATTGAGGATATTTCACTTTCCCTTTCCTGGTTGAGTTTAAAACAGATGTTCAAAAAAATATATCTTAGCTGGGCGAGGTGGCACACCCTTTAATCTCAGCCCTCAGGAGGCTGAGGCAGGAGGATCATTGTGAGTTGGAGACCAGCCTGGGCTACAAAGTGAGTTCAAGTCCAGCTGGAACTGCAGAGTGAGATCCTGTCTCAAAAAATAGGGCCGGGGTTTTAGCTCAGTGGCATAAGCACCTGCCTGAGAGGCAGGAGATTGTAAGTTTGATCCATGGTACCAAAAGAAAAAAAAAAGTATACTATGTTTCTTGGAATTCCTTGGGTCTTAGCAATTAAGTCTTACGTTTGTGACCTTTTATACTTCACTTTGCTTTCTTGTTCTCCATATTTAGTGCCATATAGTATATTGCCTTTAATTTACCTTGAGTATATGCAAAATTACATTAGGCTTTAGAAGATTAGAATCATGTATCTTTTTATTTTCCTATGGTCTGGTGATATACCCCAAATTACATGATGGATCAATGGGTCTGTATCGTTAGATCCTGATGAAGCTCTGAACTTCTTATTTTGGAAATGGAGGAGTATAAATTGGGATTACCTATCCTACGCTTGCTTGAATCTCTGTGATCTCCAATTATATTTATTTGGTGAAAGCAAATGTTCAAAAACTCATTTAATGAAATGTATGTTCTAGACTAGAAAGCACAATTCCCAAAGGGCTATCTTCATTGGATGTTTCCCTATCATTTCTTTTTTTGGTGGCACGGTGAGCATGAACCTAGCTGCACAGCCTGGGAGCCATTTCATTACAGAGGATATTCATCAGGTGACCCTTCTGCGTGATGCCATTTCGCTCGCTGCTCAGGCCCACTTCTTATATTCTGGTCGCTGAAGGTCTAGGGCTGACTAAGGGATTTTTGAAATAAAGTAGTCAAAGTAGGAATTAAGTACCACTTGGCTTGGCTTCGAGTTTCATCAACATCTTGGTAGTAAGGAAACTCAAATCAAGGATATTCACTTAAATAAAAATTGATTTTGATGCTCTTAAACTACCAGAAATTTCATTGTTTTTTAGTTTGTATAAAATGTATTTTATGGATTAGTACGATTTAGGATATAAAAATCATCCCAGTTGTTTAATCTTCACACTTATTTTCTAATCTTAGCTTTCAGTTTCTTATCCTGTGCTTTACATTTTTCAAGGTTTTACATTAATTGAAAAAAATGTGGATTGCTACAAAAATGACCTTTTAGAAAATTGTGACAAAATGCATGGAAAAGAGAATATAAAGCCATCACAGCAGTTATTCAATTTGTTGATTGTTGCTAACTTTTCATCCATAAAATGATGTCAGAGACTTGTCAAATTCCTTTGGAATCAAATTCTGTCTGCTTCATTTACACTTTGAATATTCCATTGAATGACTGGAGTTGTTTTTCTACAAGAGCAATGCCAATTGGATGCCTATTTCTTTTAAACATAGCAATTGGAAGAAGAATAGATAATATTACCTGTGTAAATGCCATCTGAGTATTATTTACTAAGCATTTATATTGTAATATGTAGTATGTGTTTTAGTCTTTAATACAGTCCTGTAGGTAGAGTCAAGGTGCTTTCTCCATTTTGTAATGGGAAATTTGGCCAAGATCACACAGATTGCAAGTGAAGAATTAATAAATTTAGGTTTGTCTGAATTCAGAGATCAATAATTGACTCTTCACGTGGACTTCTACCACATCATAGATTGTATTAGGTATGAGAGGGAGGCCCTTTTGTGGAAATCTGAGTGCAGAGACAATTTTGGGGTGTATTCTTGGGAAACTTTTTAAGCCAATGAAAAATGCTGGACCGAACAGAGCCTTCAGGATTCCACTTGAAACTTTGAAATTGGGATGGCCCTTTAGGACTTTCTCAAAAAGGTACAAAGCCTTTTTACTTGATACTTAACAGTGCTTGGATGACATGACCTTGGGCAGCTCCCTTTAGCCCAAGGTGAATATCTCAGTATGAAAAGCCTTTAGAAACTTGAGTGTAAATATTCCAGAACAAGGTCCCAAATATCTATATTATAATGTGTTAAAGAACACAAGTGTAATTAACCATCTTAGTGATTGTTGTGTGAAAGTCAACTGCATAACTTTTTAAACTCTGTGCTTCTGTCTCCTTTCCCTTTTCTTGGTCTATTTTTCTAAGGAAAGTTTGTAATTTCAGAACTCCATTCTCTTTGTTTATCTATCTTTGTTTATTGTCTATTCAAAGATGGTAACAGCCTCCTCCATGCTATCTTCTTAGTCTATGATTATTTTCTTTTCCCTCAAGTCTGTCTTTTAACTTTTACAGAATGGTGAGCTCTTTTCTATTGCTTCTATCTGAAATATTCTTTAAAAAAATGGAAGGATTTTCACCTTACCTCCAATTATTTCATTATACCACCTCCACTGACTGCTCCCTTCTTAATACATGACTCAGAATTTTTTATAAAAACCGTACATTTGAATAAGGGTGCTCAGATTTCTTTGTAATGCAGACAGTGATATCTGCAGTGACAGATTTGCTGGCATGTGATCCATGATTCATTAACTGCCACTTTCATGTCTTATTATAGCACAACTTCAGTTTGTGTTATTATGGTCTTCTGAGGCTCTTCTCTGTCTGGCAGCCTGGTCCAAAAGGCAGCAATACAAACCCCGCACAATTTTAGAAGCTTCAGTGCACTCCAAGTTAGTGTTCTGTTCATTCAACTTTGAAACTAAAAGTAATCTACCCAAAACAGCCCAGAAAAGTAGTAGTTTGTCTTGTCACTACCATTTACCAACATATTCTTTTATTTTTAAAAATGAAAAATAACTTCTACTCAAAGGATTATGGTGAGGCTAAAAGAAAACAATATATAAAGAATATACAGTAGTTTCTTACTCATTGTTAATCATTTCTGGAATGTGTAAAAAGTACCAAACAAGTTGTTTTGATGGGAAAGGGTATGAGTCAAAGACAGTTTATGGCAGAAGTTCTAGTCTGTACCTTGAGTAGTGAGTAATGAGTACCTGGACAAAATTTCCGTGTCAAGACAAGTCAAATACCAAATTTAGACAGTTCCAGTGTGGTCAAGCACCAAGGTAATACTGTAGCAACTATTCCTATAGGTTAAGCATCATAAATCCTGAACTCTAAATCCAAGGTATTTCAATATCTGAAATTTTGAAGTGCTGACATGATGACACAAATGGAAAAGTCTACAACATTAACATGCAGAAAACTTCAAAAATATTGTAAAAAATTATCTTCAGCTTAGCCATGTGAGCTGTAAAGACCACATAAATGAATTTTGTGGTTAGATTTGAGCCCCATTCCCAAAATATCTCATTATTCACTAGCATATATTCCCCAAAATAAAAAAAAATCTGAGACACTTTTGATCCCAAGAACTTTAAAGAACTCTCAGTATGTACTAGATATTTAATACACTTTACATATTCTTGCTGTCAAAAATTACTGTGAGAATAATAATGAGAACTGTTCTTAAGTATTCAAACAGGCTTTGCATTTAATTTTTTTTTTTTTTTGCTTTTCTAATTCAACTTACGTCTTTTCCAAGATGAGGATAAGGAACAATTTGTTTCAAATTAAATTCTAGAATCCTTTCATCTTCTTTCTTGGACAACATAACTGTCATCCACCCATTATATGCTCTTCTCTAAATACATTTTGACATTAACAGTATACTTTGCAGTTTTTCCACTGGCACAAAGAGAGATGAAACATTACCCAATGTTTCCTTCCTGGGGGAAAGTCTTCAGTATCTGTGCTGTTAACCAAACATATACTGCCTTGAGATTAATGAATCACATTTTTGTGTCAATTTAAAGTTGTCAAAATGTTTTCATGAAATTTATTTTTGTGTCTCTTACCACAACACCTGCAATGTGTGTTGGTCAGTGATACTGTTCTTGTATAAAAAGAGAAAGACCTATTTTATTCTCTGTAGTTAACTGGACAATTTTATGCTTCCCTAAAATTAAATAGTAGCAGTAGTAGGAACTTGAAAGTCTTGTGACTACTTCTGTTCTCCAGAGCAGTAATGAAGCCTTCCCCAAATATCCCCAAAATCAGAAATATTGTGTGTTTAGTCAAAGGAAATAATCTTATATTTAGCTTCAATGAGAATACAAACTATGGGGTTGCTTCCATTGTAATGAATTGTTCCATAGAATTGAGTGTCATTTTGTAGTGGTTTATTTGGTTTGTACTCAAATATCTCTAGACTTAAAATGAGTGTTGAAGCCTAGGTCTATACATTTCTAAGGAGCAGAATGGTCCTTAGCAGAGAATATTGAGTTTGTAAGTTATTGTAAACTGCATTGGAAAAAGAAAGAATAAGTTTTTTTAAGTACAGTTCTTTAGGACTATTGGCATAGAGAGGCATATGTAACTACACTTCTTCACATAGGGAAAATGTTCTTAACTCACACCATGCACAGACTGGAGACCTAGTTCTGAGAACTGGCAGGATGAAGCCAACAGGGTAACCATGGTGATAGAGATGTTCAACTGCTACATTTACTGCTACTACGGCCTCTCTAATCATCTAAATTCTTCCTTACAGGAAAAAATAAACTAGGAAGAAAGAAATAAAACCATGTTCACTTCATTTGCCCCCTAAGTAGATTGCATAGTATCTTTCTGAATTTCAGTACTAAGTTAGACAATTATTTTCATAGAAGCTTTGGTTTTTACGGTATCTATGTGACTTGCCAAGAAGATGATTTTTTGGAAGTTCTTTACATGGATATATTTTTCATGTTTAAGTGCAACAATAGCAAGTGCAAAAATAACTATCATAATATCTTATAGGAATTGAACAAATATAGCATGAATGGAACTAGAATACCCCTGAAATGTCAAAAATCAGACAAATGTGCATTATTATTCCATAATATACTTGCTTCTTAATTATTCTGAGAGAAATGTACAGATGGTATAAAATGTAAAAAAAAAAAGCAGAAATAATTTACTTTGTCATTTTCAAAATGTAGTCAGAAAGCATACATGTGTGGAAAAAATACACCCTTACAAATACATAATTTTTCCTTTACTTCTCTTTCAGTTCAGCTTCATTGAGAGTGTCCTGGAAGCTTGTATATGTGGAAATAGAATGCAATGTAAGTGATCTATTAACACACAGTTCAGAGCTGACAGAGTCTGCATTTGGTTGGTCAATTTATAATAAGAGGTGTTTGCTGTGGATCAATAGATCACCATGAAATGTCTCAACCAATGGAAGAATTGAACATTCAAATAAAAAATCTAATTTCAATGCTATATTACTAGGAACCACTTGTGCAGGTTCTCTTGCCCAGTGATTTTATTGATTAGACTTTGTAAGAAATTTGGATTTAGGAATGAATTTGACATTCAGTATCCCTTCAATAAATTTTCCCTTCCACTTGGTTAAAGTTTTAATTGGAAAAAAGTTTTAATTGAAATAACCATAAGTCAGCAAATAAAAGTCTAGTGCTTAATGGGCTACCTTGTTATTGGAATTTCAAACTTTAAAAATTTTTCATTATTATTGCCAGTAGAGCATTATACAAAATTAATCATAGTAATCAGATTGCAGTGAGCCCTTTTGCCCCCATAAAGCTGATATATTGTGACTGATGAGTCAGGCACTGAGGGATTTATTTGGCGATGTATATGTTGATTAGCTAAGAGCTGTACTTCCAGGATACAGGCTACATTATCTCTAATGAGTCTGATGTACAAACTTCCCATTTGGAAAGATGTGAATGCTTCCAAAATTACATGGCTTAATGGAAAGTTAGACTTTGAGCGTGACTGTAAGTGTGAGTAAGGATGTCATACATAGATCTGACAGTATATTCAGGCAGCAAACAAGGTCATAAATAACCAAAAATCTACATAGTTCTGCAAAATATTTGCACCTCAGTTGTCATACACACCCATCTAAACCCATGAATGAACCTACACACTTAAAACGATAGCTCAATGCGGAAACTTCTCACTTATAATATTGTTCTGTACAAAGACAGGAAGTTTGCTCATATGTACACTGACAAAATATAAATGTGGTATGGAGATACCACCTCACAGAATGTGATCTTAGTTGCAAAATAACAAAATGTGAAGTGCAAATTGCTTTATTCCCTTAAAGACAAGTTTGTTTTATGTTATACAAGATCACAAATACAGTCTTCCACCATCGAATGCCCCCTTATGCCAGACATTGCTCATCCACATGGTAAAGTGTCTGGAAAATTCGGAAAAAACAGCATGATAGTATATTCAAATTTCAGCTAACATTTGGTGGAGGAAAATAATTTATTACTTCTGGGTCTTAGCGTTGCCCTATTTCTTGTTCTTTCATATTATCTATCCAGGTAGGACTTCTATCAAGTAATCAAAATAAGTATTTATTTGTTATTTGGATATCATATCACAATTTGTGTTTTGTATGAGATCTGTGTGCTATGTTGTCTAAGCAGCATGACTATTGCTGTATTAGTAGTTTTACATATTTCATAATCATGAAGTGGTAGTTAAAAAAATCGGAAGTTTTAAGTAGAAATCTGATTATATGTAAATCTCTCAATGTTTTGTCTCTAAAAAGTCAGTTTTGAAAGTTTCTAACATGAAGCAAGGTTCTAAATTCTTTTAGATTATACAGTAGTAGTGTTAAATCTTATTTTATAAACCTATGTTTATTAGCATATTGTGGTATTAGATTAGAATTTAAATGAAAAATATAGTTGCAATTAAAAAAATCTAACAAACTATCAGTTTACTAGAAAGCATTACATGACTAAAGTTCATTAGGAATTGTAGATGGAACATATACTTTTGTAGCATATTCAATCTTTCAAATTATCATAGTAGTTCATCTATGTGTTCAAGTAGTTTTATTTTCAAATAAAGGTCTGGCATTGAATTTATAGGTATTCTTGCATGGTGGTATTTGTCTAGATGCATGAAAACTTTGCACACCTTTAAAACCATACCCAATAATAATACTTTTAAAAATCTCTGATCTTTCTTCAGGAAATGAGATGGAATAAAGCTATATGACAGATATAAAAGAGCTTTTACTGGCTGAAAAATCATTATTCTTATTAGGGTAAGAAACACAAATGACATGAAGCAAATGTGCTTCACATTCACTTCTAAACAATGCCACCTGGCCATCTGCCTTTGTTGCAAAGGTTTACAGTTTTAACAAAGTAACAGTAATCATCTGTAGGGCTTTCAGATTGACTCTCAGCAAAGTAGAAAATTCCTTCAAGATGTGAGGGTGTCTGAAGCTAACGCATAACGGTAGTTCTCAAAATAGCTCCCCGCTGCACAGAGTGGAATAGGGCATTTTGCAAAAGTATGCAAAGGAATAACTTATATTTGTGGAAAATCTATGTTTTAGTCTTGCTTGCTTGTTAAATTATGATTGTTGGAACACCTTTGAAAGACCATTTTGAAATTATTTTAAATGTCTTTGATATTTAATATTTCTTTATTTAGACCCTGAAATTTTATTCTGGAAGGTGTCATTCTTAGAATTTTCATACTGTGATTAAAAGAACTCTCTTGATATGTATTTATGATAGGTATTTTTTCATTGTATTTCATCTGATATCAAAGAGCTTTTTGCCAAATAGCATTTTAGATGGGGACTGGAAAATTCCAGTGAGTTCCAGTCAACACAGAAAATTCCACTGACATCAGTGCCTCTAGATGTAACCAGGAGCACAGATACAGGACACTTTGGCCACTGTAAGAGGGAACAGAGTGAAGCTGAGAAGTAGAAAGGATGTAGATGTAGAAATGGGAATTCAAATATTCATGCTCCCGATATCTTCTATTTTTGCTTTATAAAATCAGTTCATTCACATTACACATACACACGCATGTGCATATACATATATACATACATGTATATGTGCACATATATGTGTATGATTATAGGTTACATAATTTCTCTGAACACATTATGCTTGTTAGAAGTGTTTATCGAAGACAAATCCTTCATTAATTTTAAGAATAATGTAGCAGTGATTGGTTTTTCTGCTTCATGAATTCATTATTGAAATGGGAACTTCATGAGTTTGTTTTCATCTGCAAAATAATTTATTTTTCTAAAATTTGATTCTTTTTATCTTCTAATGTTTTTGAAAATCAGGTGTCCTGGTTACTGCTCTGAACTGAGATAACTTTACTTTTGGCTTTGCAATAATCAGAGAACTATATTGATTTTTCTTTTAAGTAATTTCATTTGGAAAACCTACTATTAAGGAAATATTTGTCATCTTCCTCCTTGTGAAATCTTCTATCAATTTGTAATTAATAATTTTCTGAGAATTCTTATTGTAGATATTTTTTAAATGAGCATAATGTTACCATTTATTAAATGTGTCAAATGGAAAATTTATTAACATGTTTGCATAAATTAGATAATAAAGTTCATGACATTAAAATAAAGTAATTTAAAATTAATTGATTAATTAATTAGTATGGTGAAAAGGACATCTCTGAAGGACTTCTAGAGCTATTTTCATATGGTATTCTAGGGAAGCATAAAATTTGTACAATGAAAATTTTTTAGAAACATAGATATTATGAACTAAACAGAGTTAAATTATTATTTATATATATGCTTCCTGAGATAGACAATATCATACAAAGATGAATTTTGAATAACTGAGAATACAATTTTCTTAAATTTATGTAATTCAAGACTTTCAAGTCCATATAGTTGTGAGAGCACAGTTTATTAAATATTCACCTGCATATTGTGAGTTTTAATAGGGAAGCATAAACTTATTTTTCTATACATTGACTGTTTTATATTCAATGATTACATTTAGTTCTTAAATGCTTGAAAACATGTCTTTAAATTGTTTATGAATTAATTTTAAAAATGTTAACTTTTGACTATTCACTGAACAATTTGGGAGAAATTTTCTCTATTGTCCAATAAAAGTATGAACATGAAATTATTCACACAAATACATTTTTCACATTTCTTTTCATTCACTCCACTACACTGGGCATACATATTTATGATAATATGTGTAATTTGAATTTATCATAATGTTTTTATAAAATAAAGCAAACAAAATAAATATTTAACTAAAACCAAAGAGGAATGATTAGATAAGTAGGTAGCTACTGTTCTGTTCTCTCACTGTCACTCTGAGGTGTTCCTTTTTTCCTTGTTGGAACCCAAGAAAGCATTGGAAGCAGATCTAATGCAAGAAGACATGGTTGGTAATCCTCCATGAGATGGAAAGATAGATTTCATTTCCTGTCGCATTCACATTCAACTCAAAGTTTTATTTTACATCAATTCTGAAAACTTCTGGGTTCTGGCAAAAGAGTGGTGTGTCAGGCTTCAGCCAAGATCTGTATGTATGCCATCATTTTTGACATTTTTATTTTGGCTTTCTCAGGTGAGTGCTGACTTCCAGAGTTTTGCTATGCTGTTCTATTGCTGACAGCAATGGTGCATTAATTAGAAATATGATGTGACAAGTAAGTAACCATGACAACTTGGAAACATCAGTACTGTATTCCATATTACGTTGTCTTCATATGAAGTGTACAATTTCTTAAAATGTTGTTTTTATAGACATGAAATAACACATTAGAAAGAACCTACATTTTAAATATGTGTAATTCTAAAAGCATCATATAAAGTAATATTCAAACATTTCTCTGCTGGAGGAATGGTGGTTTTCATTTTTTTCAAAGTAGACATCTTATGAACTGCATCCATCTGGAAACTTTTTCAAATTCAAGTGTTAGGTTGTTTCCGGTAGAATTCATATATGCTAAAAAAAACCCTATGAGCTATAACTTTATTTTTAAAACATTAAGTCAGGCAAAAGCAAGTCAGTTCTGTCACTTAGTATGGGTAATCATCAGAGAAAGACCTCCAAAGGTAATGTTTTATTGACATAGCTCTAGTTTTCACGTAATTTGTTTATCTCAAACACAATTTTATCTATTTTATTGTTTTTGTTAGTAAAAAAATGTAAACATCAGAAATATAAAAATAAGCCAGATACAAATACTTTATTATTATTAATGCAAACTCTTTGAATATAGGTATGAATAAACAGAAATAGCTTAAGGGATTACTTATTAGAAAAATGGTCAATACTTTAAAGTTCTCTGATCTGGTTAGAGTCCTTTTATCATTATTTCAATATGAGATATTATTTCATATTAATTTTTTATTTAGCATTTCAGAGTTCAACTTGAGTTTAAAGTTAGAAAGTAAAATATGTCTAGTTTCTGAGTCTAATTAGTTAAGAAATAAATAAAAGAGATGGATTGAAAACAACGAAAAAATAGTTTTTATATCTATATATTTCAAAAATAATTTTATGTTATTGTTTGAGCTGTTTCTATTTCAAGATACATTTTCATTTTAATAAATTGTTTCATTAATCAGTAAATCACTTCTGTAACCAGGTTTTGTTATGAGAACTGAAGAGACATTTCTCAGTAGAAGAATCCATCTTTTCTGACATTTTATTTTTATAAAAAATATTATATGTAATGTTTAAAGGAACCAGTGATTTGGCGAACCAGGTTTAGTTGCCAGGAAGGATTATATATATATCCTTTAGTGTAGGATGACTCTTTATTTAGCATGTATCCTAGTGTCCAGAATTCCATTCATGCTCTATTCTCAGGAAGTCTAGGTACTGATCTCAACGTATTCCAAGGTGGTACTGAGATCAGTAAATCAGTGAGCAGTAAGTCACTGATTTCGTTGTAATTAGTAGCCTAGAGGTAAATTAGAAGTGAGTCATTAGGTTCTAAAAAATCCAGGTGTGGACATGGTGGTGATGACTCTGAGTTGGATCCCTTGCCACAGCTGTTTCCTATTCCCTCCCCCACTGTCACTTCTCAGAAGGTCGGAAAGTAAACCGGAAGTGTGTCAAACAACTCAGCATGCTTCTGTTCTGATGAAGATATGCACCATGAGATCTAATCTCATGACTCATTCAAAAATAAATATACAAGATATGCATGTAGTAGCATCCATTTAATACATGGCATTATAATGAAATCAAGACAAGTTCGGTATGTATGAGCAAACTAATCATCCAATGGTTAGATATTCTGAGATGTTTCTAATACAGATTGCTAATATTGTTGTTATATTTACTGTTTGTCAATTGATCAAGTTTATGTCTATTCTATAATTATTCTGTTTTTTATTTCTGAAAAATATCATTTGGTTTTACATAGAAATTTTAAAGTACAATGTAACCCAAGATATGAATTTTTCAAATGAATTATTAGGCATATCATGCCACCATTATTATTTATTTTAAAATGATTGATATTACAATATCAGATACACATTTGAAGAAGTTATTGGACAGGTACATAAAAACCAACAATAGCTTAAATTTCTTTTTATTTTAGTGGTGTTTTCTGTTGGTGCCTACTATAAAATATCATTATAGTTACAGAATATGGAGTAGTGCTTTGAAAATTTGGAGTAGAACTCAGAAAAAGTTCTGTTAATTCTAGCCAAAATTTTGAGGAAATTATTAGAAAAAGATTTATCCATTCTTAAAAACGAGGAATGCAATTTTTTCTGTACTGAAAACATGTATACCAATAAAAAGAAAATGGAAAATAACAAACAAAATTGAAAAAAATGCCTTTTTCACTTGAAATCAAAGAGAGCAAATTTTTTAAAAAATCAAAAAAATTAAAAAGGGATCAGTCAGAATGCAAATTGACTAAAAATATGTTTTAGGGAAATGTAACAATCAATGAGCCAACCAAGTCATATTAGGAATATTTTCTGATTCCTTATGTATAAAAGTCATAATATGTAGAAACAATAAATATGATCTAAGGTCTTCCAATGAAAATTATTACAAATTGGAGAGTTTCTGTTTTATACCAATGAGGATTGTCTTTACCAATTTTCATCAATGAAGAAATTACTTACATATCATTGGTTTTGAAAAATAATGTAAGCTTAGAAAGAATAAATATGATCATAGTTTCACAATGCCATAATTTAATTAAAGTTAAATATAACTGTAATAAATATGCATTTTTACATTTTAATAAGATAGCCAATTGTTGAAGCACGGTGGACTTGATAATAAGTTTGTATGAACCTTTTGGTTCACTGAGTATGGCTCTATTATTGGCCAGTGGAATTAAATGATTATCAAAAGCAGGATTCCATTTCTTGCTAATAATGAAATCATTCTAAAATATGAGATTCTACTATATATCAGCACTATCAAATAATGGAAAGATAATTGTTGGTTTGTAGACCATTGAGTTGAGTGGTATTTTTAAAGCACTAAATAGATAAATAATAATGCTTAGACAGAGGTGACTTTAGTGAGTTTTAACTAACTGAATAAATATATCTCAATATGCATTGATGAAAATCAGGTTGACTCATTGGTGACAATCATGCTCTATCATTAAATTTATTTTCAAACTAAAAATTTGACACATTATTCAATAAAAAATTCCTCTATCTTAAATATTTGTGAAATACATTAAAATCTTAGCAATTGAAATACATACACTTATAAAACTTACTGAAAATAATATTAAATAAAACTAAGGCTCATGAATAGTATAAAGTAGACAGAGGTGTTAAGATAATTTATTTGTAATTTGAAAGAAAAATATGCAGCATTTATAATGAGACTGATTTCTGTTCAGTTGAACAAAGATGGTACAACATTAAAACATGGAGTTTATTACTTTGTTAAATTATGGATTGCACAATGATAAGGACTTTTAAATATTTTAAAAAAGAGTTACCTAAAAGGAATTTATGGCAGAGAATTTGGATTCAATGAATTTTTAACTAAGTTTCAGAATGTAACAATGCATGCAATATGGGCATATGGATATGTATAAAAAAACCTTTAATTTGCTCTCTGCCAACTGAAAATTAGAATACCTGACCAAAGGAATGAGTTGGAAAGCAAAGTAAAATATACGTTCAGCTGAATGGATTAATAGTGCAAACTATAGGGAGAGTTAATCAACATGAAACAAATGCTTTTCATTCCTCTTAATAATTTTGGAAAAACCAACCATTCTCTCTAGTTCCTATTTTATATCATGCATTGTTTCAAGTGCTGTGAGGGAAATAATAAAATAAAATATGTGGACCATAAGAGCAAACTCTTACCAGATAATTATAGAGATAAGCTTAACCCGCAATAACATTTTAGAGAATGGTAAAAAATGTACTTGGAAGTTAAATGCACTGTTGGTCTCACATAAATGCAGTGAACAAAGTCCTCAGAATATCAGAACCTTTGTATTTCCTAACAGTGTGAATTAAGTTATCTGATTAAAAAAGTAAGTTTGTTCTTTTAGTAAAATACAGCTTCATGGATGCATTACCAAGTGCATGGTACATTTGTACAATGGGAACGAGATAAACGGTTGTTTAATTAATGAACATTTTCCCCTCATTTTCAAAGTAAGGACCATACCTATCTTTCTCTACTCATTGAACATTTTGAGGACTAATTGAGTGAAATTAGACAGAAGTAATTTAAAGTTTTCATGATACATAAATGTGTGATGGTTGCTAATTATTCCTATTAACTGATCAAAGAGTCATGAAGAGTTATACTCACAATCTCTTGACCTGACCTCAGGTAGAGTACATAATGACAGTAGCAAATGAGAAATTTTGCTTTCCAAGGTATATAATTATGTGTTTTTACTAAAAACAAAAAGCGTGCAAATTTCATTTGGTTCAACCTAAGATAGTTTTCCTAGTTCAAACTATCTTTTACAAAAAGTACTAATTAGATATAATGCATTATTAATTATGGTTATTTGCACCTAATTGTACATAATCTGAAGATTATTTTTCGATGTTAGTTTTTTTTTTTTTTTTTTTTTTGCAATAAGGGTTGGAATAGGTGAAATGAGGCACCTCATTCCATAATGTTAGTGAACGTGGTTCATTTTCATTCATTTGCCTTACGTAGATCCTAGTGCCAAAGACAGAATGAAGATAAAACCTGAATGGGCTCAAGCAGTTTTTATTCTTCATTAAAAACAAAATTCCTAGCTAGCACAAGTTGGTTATTAGGAATGTCTAGCTCATAATCGAGGTAATACTTTTAAAATATGTAAGTGTAAACCAATTGAAGTGACTGTCATAGAATCACCCTAGGCATCACACAAATGTCTATGGTTTTTATGCTCCTTGTTATAATTCCTAATAGGTTGATTTTAGTATTGGAGACAGGATTATCTGCAAGTATTCAGGTATTTCTAGAATGACTTTTTTATTGCACCTTGAGATCATAATTCTAAGTGAATAAATCAGCCATGGAATCTTAAATATCACACGGTTTCTCTTTTATGAAACACCCAAATTGCAAACGAAGGGTGAAAGAAAATAGAAAATAGGGACATCTTTCTCAAATGGGAAGGGAACTGAGATGGAGGAAGAAAGAAGGGAGGAGAGGGAAAGGAACTAAGACGTGTTATGTTTATGCACCAACTCCACACATGAAACGCAAACATTCTGTGCTGCAAACATGCAGAAACAAAACATTCCAACACCACACACAGAATGCCTTTCAAGAATGTTTGAGGCAGGAGGATTTCCTTTACATTAAGTTTCTGTGATAACAATTTAAATTTTTATTGTTTGTGTGTGTAAGAAACAAAAATATTTAATTATAGAGGATCTTGTATATCTGTATAGAATTTAAGAGTTTCAGGGCATGATTTGAAGCTGTTGGTTTAGTGTATATCTAGATTTTTTCTGGACTTTTACTCAATTTTAAGCTTTGTAAGTACTGTATTTATTTTATAGTAGTCTGTTTTTCAGAGAACTCAAAAATAACATTCATCAAATGTCCACATTGTCTTTAAAATTAGTGCAAGAAATGATAGATCTGCTAACATGATTCTCAATTAGTCCTCTTAATTTACAATTAATACGTAATTAGTCTTTACTTTTCTATCTGGTGTTTCTGTCTTAAACATAAATTATTTAATTCCTCTTAGTGAGTGGCAGATTACAAGCATCAGTCTTTGGAAAGATTTTCTTTGCCTTTTTCAACTTAATTTAATTTTTAAAAAATTTCAACCACATTCTTAACACAATCTGTCCTTCATAGTCATGCCATTTATTGTACTTACAAATATGATTCTAATGTAAGTATGTATGTTTGAACTGATAGTAGTATATAATAATAAGTGGTATTTTCTGGGTGTTTTTAGTTTATATAATTAGTTTCAAGCTTGAAATTTTATTATTTTCCTTTTTTTTTACTGCTGTTCAATTTTTTCTTTTTAAAATTTTTGATTTTCATGAAATAATCACTTATTCATGTGATAAATTGTGATATTTTCTCACATTCATAAAGCATGCACAGATTTTATCAGTTTAATGAATACTTCCCTCTTTTATCATTTCTTTACATTTAACTGGGCATTTGTCCACCCTGTTATCTACCTGGCTCACTGTTTTAGATCAGTTCTTCACATTTTTGTTTTTCCCTAGATGGAGTTCTAGATTTGTTCCACTGATTGACATAATGATTGCCACCCAGAGTAATTCAGTCTTAAGTGATGTTCATAGATTTTGTGTTTTAGTTTTTTCCCTTTCTTTCTATCTTTTCTTTCTTTCTTTCTTTCTTTCTTTCTTTCTTTGTTTTTGAGAAATTGCTATGTACTAGATGATATTTACAATTGGTTTTATCAAACACTGGAGTTCTTCCACTAGACTGGCTCCTGCAGTTTAAATTTCAGATTGCAATAAGTCTCCTTAGTCTCCTGTCTCTCTAGGACTTAATTATTTTCTTAGTAAGGAGTGTAATGCCTACTTACCATTTTCTTAATTCTCATTGATCTAGTAGTGAAGTAGAATGTCTTTTTGCACTTGGCCATTAATTTTTTCTTGCTTCATTTAGATTTTGTTTCTTTATTAACTCTGAATAAGGTTTCTTATTTTGGTATTGTTTTTATGGTTAAGAAATGCCTGGTATATACTACATAGTAAATTCTTGTCTAGTAATGTTATGGATATTATTTGATTGATTAAAAAGATATTTAACTTAGAAGAAATAAGATACATCAATTTTTTCCTTTACTTTCTATCATTTTGGTGTAGGACTAAGCTAGTGTTAAGAAATAACCTGAGATTAGCTTATCTCACAGAACTAGAGAAAACACTCTGAAAACTTGTTTGGAGCAAGGAGAGACCTAGAATAGCAAAAGCAGTTCTAGATAACAAACACAAGGCAGGCGGTATCACAGTCCCTGACTTAAAATTATACTACAAATCTACTTTGACAAAGTCAGCATGATATTAGGAAAACAAACAAACAAACAAAAGACCTGAGAAGGTAGAACTGAATAAAAGACACAGACACAACTCTAAACATACTCAGCCACCTTATCTTTGACAAAGGGGCCAAACATATTCACTGGAAGATAGATAGCCTCTTTAATACATGTTCTGGAAAAACTGGCTTTCTATATGCTGAAAACTAAAACTAGACCCATGTCTATCATCATGCACTAAACTAGAGGCAAAATGGATCAAAGATCTAAATGTTAAAGCAGAAACACTAAATCCACTGGAAGAGAAAACAAATAGAAACCTTGAAGACGAAAGTGAAGGCAGAGACTTCACAAACAAAACCCAGACAGCTCAGGAAATACTACAAAGCATCAATAAATGAGATGTCCTCTTTCTAAAAAGCTTTCATACAACAAAAGAAATCACCAACAGAGTGAAAAGACAACCCACAGAATGGGAACAAATTATAGCCAGTTGCCCCTCAGACAAAAGATTTGTATCTATAGCATACAAAGAATTGAAAAAAATCGGGCCCCTCCAATTCAACCCAAACAAATAATGGGCATCTGAACTGAATATGCGCTTCTCAGGTGAAAAATACAAGTGTCAAATCAATATATGAAAAAATGTTCAACATCACTGATCATATGAGAGATGCAAATTAAAACAACACTGAGATTCCATCTCACCCCAACAAGAATGGCTATCATCAAAAAATCAACCAATAAAATTGCTGGTGGGGCTGTGTGGTAAAGGAACCCTTACCCACTGTTGGTGAAAATGTAGACTGGTGCAACCATTGTGGAAATCATGGGAAATTCCTCAATAAACTAGGATTAAAGGTCTCATTTGACTCAGCTATTTCCCTTTTAGGTATCTTCCCAGATATGATTGAAAACATCATATCACACTGATACATGTGCACCCAATTTTACAGCAGCAAAATTTGTAATAGCTAAATCTTGGAAACAACCCAAATGCTCATCAACCAAGGACTGGGTAAAAGAGATGTTTTTTGTTTTTTGTTTTTTTTTAAATTTTTTTTTTATCTAACTGTATGGATCAGCCATAAAGACAGATAAATTTGATACTTCCATAGGTAAATGGATGCAAATTGAGACCATACTTATAGATGAAATAAATCAGACTCATATGTGAACATAGTATTATCTCCCTAGTGTGAGAAACTAAATGAGTGAACAGGACCCAAATGTACATAGATATTGTGAATTGGGAAGAAACTGTGATGAGGGAATGGGGAAAGGAAAGAAGATAAAAAGAAAAAAATATATGCATGCATATAAACAAGATAGCTAAGATAGTTGTACTGCTAGTTTCTCTTAATTCATTGAAAAGAGAAGTCTGTGCTAACATTGGACAATATCTTATGATTACATCTTGTCCCTGAGTAACTACTCTGAAGACAACAGTATGCAATGAATGTGCTAATTAGCGCTTCTCTCGTATTGTCTTGTTTTGAAATTGTGGCTTTTTAAACATTTTTTAAATTAAAAAAGATATAACCTGAGAGGCATGAGGGTACTGACACATATTTTCTTTGATTAACTTTATTATTTAATTTTTTTTTTTTTTTTTGCGGCACTGGGGATTGAACTCACAACCTCGTGCCTGCCAGGGCAGACGCTTAAGGCACTGAGCCAAGCTCCCAGCCCTGGTTTTTTGAGGCAGGGTCGCACTATGTAGCTCAGGCCGGCCTTGCGCTCGCGTTGTAGCCCAAGCCGGCCTCGAACTCACAGTGGTCTACCTACCTCAGCCTCCAGAGTGCTGGGATTAAGGGCGTGCGCCACCACGCCCAGCTATTATTTAATTTTTTACATTCATTCAAGGCAAACTTTTAACAATAAAGATGTGTTATATTAACAATGGTAGCAAATACTTTCATTAAAAAATATCAAGAAGAAAGTTGAAATTTAAAAAATGATTATCCAAAAAACAATAATGAAGAATCATAAAAGAACTAGATAATAAAAGAAAGCAACAAGGAAGTTTGGAGAAGAATGAATTATTAGCAAAATTGTGTAAAATAGTTAAAAACTCAATAGATTCAGAAGAATAACATAGAACATTATCCAATTTTAAATATAGATATAAAATATTATGAAATTATTACACTAAATATAATGCCTTTATCTTATTTATGAGACAATGTTTCTCACCAAAATATCAACAAACTGTGTTTGAGAACACATTAAAAATCATAATTACTTTTACTGTGATATAAATATCATTTTATGGAGAAATTTTAAAACTTCTTTTAATGAAACCATCTTATAATTCCTTTAGAATATAAATGAAAGACAAATTTATACTTTTATTTCACAGGAAGATGAAGTTTGTATATTTTTGATATGACATGTTTTGCATAGCATTTGCAAATATATCCAAGATTCTCTGGAAGGATAGTTTTAAGATATTTAGGACCGCCTGTAATCCCAGCACTTGGGAGACTGAGGCAGGAAGATTGTTGGGAGTTCAAGACCAGCCTGAGCTACAAAGTAAGCTCAAGTCCAACCTGAACTGCATAGTGAGACTGTGTCTCAAAAGCATACACAGAAATGATTTTTAGTCCTCACACTGACATTTATGCTGACAGACTATCCTATGCTTTCTGTGCTTGAAAGCAATATTGTTTTTAGGGCAGACCACAAGAGGTCAACAAATCAATTGTGTTTGACCAAAACGACAACACCAGGAAGAATTTGAAGAGAAAGCTGAAGGCAGCAATTCAAGCTTCAATATTTGCTCCCTACTAAATATTTCTTAATCTATCCTAAACATACACATTTTTGTGAAAAAGGTGCATAATAAAGCAAAATTAGAAATTGAGGACAATTGTGACTTAGTTTTACTCAGAAGATAACAAATTTTTCATTTTAGTTGACTTCTTTTGATTATTTTAGCTCCCAAGTGGGCATTTCATTCCGATATTGGGGGTAATTCACCATTTCCATGTATAACTAGCCATCAAAGTAGAAGTGATTTGAATTTGAATTTTAATCGTCTTCATATAAACACTGCCTATGGTTTCGCTACATTTCTGTGGATTTCTCATTTAAACCTCTTCACCTTTGCCCAAGCACACTGTCTCCTTTCTTTCATAAAACCATTGAGATAATCACAGATTTTCTGTCTAGTGTGTGTGTAATGCACTCTTCCAAGCCTCTTCCCATCTTTTAACAACTGCACAATTAATAATAAATAACAAATAAACTCCCTGCTGCCATTTGGTTCTGAAATGTCCCCCCAAAGGTCTGTGAGATAAAGGCTTTGTCCCTAGCTAACTGCTTCTGGTGCTATGAAATGTTAAGAGGGGAAACCTTAAGTCACAGGGCTGGTTGTTGGTGAAGGGCTGTGCACCCTTAAAGGACATTGTGGGGCCTCAGTCTTTTCCAATCACCACCATGCAATGAATTGTTTTGGTCTTCTGAACTCCTGGCCACTGTAAGTTGCCTCTTCAGAAGATGAAAAGACATGTGCTAATAGCCCATAGACTGAATTTCCAAAAGCTCTGAATCAAAAGAAGCTTTCTCTCTTCATGAATTCATTTATCTCAGACATTCGTTATAGTAACAGAAAGCTAACTAACACAGTGCCATAGTGGCTGTCTTTCCAAATTCTGATTTTTCCAGAATTATGTTCTTACATTTCAGGAAAGATTAAAACTTCTCATTTTTAGCCATTCTAAAGGCTAGTACCATCTAACTGTCATATTTGCATTGGTTGTTTATTTACTTATGCTTCAACAAATAAAACCAAATACTTAGAAAGCATTTTAGTGATCACTTTAATAATTACCCCAACTTATTTTCTTTTACTATTTTTGTCAAACTTTTAAGAACTTGGCCATCTCAGACTAATCTTACAATCACCCATATATTAGTCACAATTATTGCTGATATCTGTCAGTTAGTTAAAGGTTTGAGTCATACATTTTCTTTACTGCTGTATCATAATTAGGTCTGAGAGTAAGTCTTGGGAAGAGTTCTGTGCCCACACTATCATAGATTTAAAATGATTATGAGAATGTTTAAGATTTCAGTTCCCTGTTTTTATAGGTATTCTAAGCACACAAGACAAGAAGGAATAATTGAGCAAATGCTATTATATACTTGGCAGTACTCAGTAAAACTTATTATGAGCATAAGACAATCAGACCTTATCTTCCATAGCTGGGTACAAAGTACTTTTGAAATCAAGGTTAAGCCATCTAATAAGCAGACATGAGCAATTAATATTCTATTCTTTCAATATTTATTTATGGTTCAGAAATATTTCTAGTAAGTTCACACTTGAACCGCACTAGTTTTGCCAGGACCTAGTCTATTAATCAAATAAACTGTTTGATATTTATTGAAGACATATATAGTTTAAGAATTTAGAGTAGCAAATTCAGCGGTTAACTTTTGAGTTAATGCAGGCTAACCACTATGAAGTGTGTATTACTGATTAAGATAACCAAACGTGCCAGAAATTAGAATAATTGTCCATGCTTAGAAATTATAAAGAAAATTACAGAAAATAAAGCGTCTTTAATAATTATGCTTCTACTTTGATCAAATTCAATGTCAGGTGTAATTACTAGCTTAATTGTTATAGAAGACTTTCCAATGAGGTGTGCCCAAGGTTTACCCGAACCTGGAAGGTGCTTTGTTATTTGGGCGATCTTTGTCAGAGACACTGTGTAACAATCTCGAGTTGAAAGCCACGAGGGGAAAGTGAGGTTCATATTTACATCAGGTCCTAAGCGCATAATGTCTGACATGATCCCTCAGGCAAGAAAACTTAGACCCAGGAAATTCATAGACATGACTTTCAGCATTGGTGACAGAAAAAACCAATTTTGCCTGAGAGTCTCACAGCCAAGTCATGAAAGCTCCAATGACTAAAACTATCCCAAGCAATGCCAGATGATGAGAAAAGAGCCTGACCTTGAAATCAAAGATTAAGAATGGAAATCAGACAAATAGAAGTTCAGGCGGTCAAAGCGATCCATGGAGTGCAAGCAGAGACAGCGATTGTTAAAGAAGCTGAACATGAGCAATGAAGAGTGCATGTTTCAGAAATGCAAGTCCAACTTTTGTGACACTGCTTTTGCCCTATGGTAACTGTGGACTGAATCCAAGCATACAGCATGAGTTGTGGGCTTACAGTTTTACAAAAAAAAATATGACATGAAATGAAAAGATGCCTGCAGGATTATTTATATCGATTCAGATATAAAAGTAGTTAACTAAAATTTGTGATATAGGGCCGGGAGTGTGGCTTAGTGGCTTAAGTGCCTGTCTGGCAGGCGCAAGGTTGAAACCTTGTCCCCCAAAAAAATTTTGTGATAATTAAAACTTTTTGAATTTGATACAGTTTCACTTTTGTTGATAACTAAAATGTCCTATTAGACAAGGAAAGAGCCTTTTTTGGTGGGGGGTACCGGGGATCAAACTCACAACCTCACGCCTGCCAGGTAAGCACTTAAGCCACTAAGCCAAACTCCCAGCCCTAAGAGCTTTTATATGTCTCTATTTCATTCCCCCATGTCTTTCCATCAAAGAAAATACATTCAGGTTCCAAATAACCAGTGATCTTGCGTATGGTGACCCATCAGACATATTTGTGAGCTACAGCCCTGCATACTGGTCAGATTTCCTTTTATTCCTGCAACTCATCCTAAAACTGCTGTCACTATTGAATCATCATGGGAGATTTTATAGTCCAATTATTTCTTTAAGCATACTTACCTAATTTAGGGTCCATTAAAGATGATAGAAGTGGCTTCCAACTAGAAGTTGAAATGTGATCCATGGCTTTACAGTTCATATATATAATCAGACTAATATTTATGCTGGAAACATGCCAAATTTAAGAGTAGCAAATTGAACCTTTGTTTGAGTAAGCATCCTTTTATGAGAACAATTCTATATTATAAAAAAAATTGGTATTAACAAATTTGATTCTTGAACCTCGATGCCTGAGCTATTTAGGGTCACATCAGCAGAGAGAAAATGAATCATATAGACAAGCGTTTTAATTCAGGGCATAAATTATGTAAATCAGAGAGTAAAAATTGATCAAAACATTTTTAATTTTCAACATTGCCCAATATGTCAATATGGGAAGTGCCTTTTGAAAAAGGGATTTTGAATTCTGACTTATATCCCTTTTGAATATTTTTTTCTGTTTCAGAAATCAAGTATTTTTATTCAAGGAAGGATAATTTTTGTCCTAAGAGAAACTCTGGTAATCACTGTTAAAGAAATTTTCTCCCCTTACACAGTTATCAGGTTATGTTTTTTTCCTAATTTTTAACTCTAATTTTGCACGTTTGCAGTACATAATGATTACATTCATAAAAGGGAATTTGTACACATTCTTTTTTGTAGCCCTCTCCTACACCCTCTTATTTTGCCAGCATCTGATTAATTTATCTTGCAGGTCATTATAAGGTTAATTACTATATATCCAAATTTACCTACGTATAGACCAAAAACATAAATACACAAAAGTTGACATACTAAATCATGGTACACTTCATTGTCCGTGCTGGATAGCAATAACAATTTTTCCTAACTTTTCCTATTGCCTGTTTTTATTTTGCACTATATTTACATATTTAGATTTTCATGTAATAAAAGCCATGTGATATTTAAGCTTGTGCATTTGATTTACTTCACTTAACATGATGGTCTCAAAGTGCGTCTACTATCCTAAAAATGGCTCAATTTATCCTTCTTTAGGGCAGAATATTACTCCACTTTCTGTTGATGGGACAAAAATGCCTGATACCCACAATTTACAGGATGAAAGGTTTATTTTTAGGCTCACAATATCAGAGTCTCCTGTGAGTAGCTGGCTGTTTCTGAGGCAGAAATATAATGGAGGAAGAGAGTGGTGGAGTGATGCTACTATCTTCACGGAAACCACAAAGCAGCGCCCTACTGAGAGCGCCAGAGCGAGGTGAACCCTGGGAAGAGACGCCACCAGGGCCCGGGTCCTCCGACAGGGCGCCGCCTCTCGCTGCGCTGCCAGCTGTGAAGGTCGGTGGATCCGTCAGCTAAGTACAGCGCTTCCACCGGCCACTCACCTCGCCGGGAGGCACTTAATCCAGTCAAGTAGGAAACTAAGACAAACTGGCACCTGCGTGTATATAATAGACAATGATATCCATGAATATCAAGTGAATTCACTTTAAATTTTATTTTTATCTGACATTAAAAAATATCTTTCAGACTTCCTATTTTTAGGAAAAAATGAGAGTATGTTCAAGGGGAATTATACCGACACTTGAAACTAAAATAAAATCTGGTATTCAGTCTATAGTGACAGATCATCAGAGATTTCAGCACTTGGGAGTAAACTGTCTTTCGCGTATGAGCTGAAGGGTGTAAGCCGGGCTACCGTTCTTCCAGCACATAGGTGGGTAGTTGAGTTGGTTATTTTGGAGCCAGAGTCTGTTGTGCTGAGTTAGCGGATTATTTCCGATTGGTTGATTTCTGTACCATTCAGGTTAGTGAACGTCAGCAAATTTCCGGTCCAGAAATTGACTGTAGCTTGGGTTTCTGCCTCATGCATTGACAGATGAGTGCAGAAATGATAGAAACTAGAGTCACTGGATAGTTTTCAAATCATTGGTTGAGAGAAGTAAATCATTTGATTTTGAAATTTTTATTTTGTTTCATTTATTTTTCCTTCCATGAAATGTTTGGGGTTTAGAGTTATCCATGGTCTTGATTTGATACTTTAAAACTATCTCTGTGAGTGAGCGAAATGGATATTATGTATATGAATGAAATTTTCACAGAAGAGTTCTAAAGATTACTCTAATGGCTTGGAAGGTTTATGATATTTATAAAATATGTGTTTCAGTTGGTACCAAGAGAAAAATCTGGTACATTGAAGAGTGTCCTTTCAGAGAATGAGAAGTACTCTATATCCTGTGTTTGCACCAGCAGACATTTCGAGCCTCTTACACGTCACTGACTGCTGGCACTTTATCTCTTCCATCTTGTTAGTGTTTTAAGATTTTCATCTTTCTCTTCCTCCTATATTCTCCCCATCTTACTTTCCCTTTCTCATCTTCCCTCCTCCCTTTCCATTTTCCTTCCTTCCTTCCTCCCTCCCTTCCTCCCTTCCTCCTTTTCTTTCCTTCATTCCTCCCTCCCTCCTTTATCCATTGCTTTCATCCTTCCCTCCCTCTCTCCTCTCCTTCCTTCCTTCCTTATGTGAGGTATAGGAATAGGTACCCTCTTGTCTCCCATTCAGCATCCTCAAGTTGAGAACTTTACTGTATCACTTAAACCAGTGTTCTCCTTGAATCGTGTACTGACTCTAGCACAGCCATTGATAACAGAGAACTTTTATCACAGGGAAGCTTTTCTGTCCTGGGGTAGTGGGAATGGCTGACTTTCTCCAGCACATCAGTGAATCTCCTTTGTCTGTCTTCATAATAGCCACTTATTTCAAAGGTCAGGATCTCTGTAGAGGCGAGAGCCTTCTTGAACTCATACTCTGTGCTCCATTATCATAGTGATTTAAAAAATATATTTTAACCAGGGTATAAAATCTTTAGGAGAAGAAAATTCTTTATCATTCTTGTATATCATCAAATTGGAGTTGTTGCTATAGAAATATTTTAGGGACGGAGAAGGAAAAAGAAGGAAGGGGGAAGAAGGAAGGAAGGACGGTAGGCAGGGGGCACTTAAGGTACAAGGCGCTATTGTGGTTATGAGAATTAGGAAATTTTAACCCACAGTTTCTGCTCAAATATATGTTCATTGCTATCAGTGTGCACTATACAAGGATTTTTGATGACAATGATTTAATTAACAAGTATGTGAATAGCTTTGATTCCAACAACACAATTTCTTTTTAAAGAAAATGGCTTCTCTTAAAAAATTAAATACTGCAAATATCTGTTATCCAATATCAGTCATCTGTGTAACTTTTTCTTATTATTGTATCTATACTCTTTATTTATTACATTTATGTTTATTTTTCTCTTTCTTTGTTTTTGTTCTTTTGTTTTGTTTTGTTTGTTTTGTTTTTGTTTTGGTACTGGGAATCAAACTCATGACCTTGCACTTGCCAGGCAGGCGCTGTGCTGCTGAGCTGTATCTACAGCCCTATCTATAGTCTCTTTACTGTCACTGATTTATTTATTGAAAAAAGAAACTATCTTACATTTATTTTCCCAAAGGCTCATTTTCTCTTGCAGCTCAATTGTTCATCAGCCTACACAACCTCAGTTGTCTCCAGGTAACATAAAGACATCTTCGCAAAACACAGCAAATATTGAACTTTTTGTGACATACGCAAAACTAGTCCCCAAGAAATGTACTCTGTCATGAAGACTGGCTCCCTCCACTCCCACTCATCATATCAAAGCAGGCACCAGGAAATTTTTATTCAATTTATCTCTCCCTCACATCTTGCTTATAGTCCATCATGAAATCCTTTGACTCCAACTCAAGTATCTTGTCAAATTGTTTCATTTCATCCCTGCTACCCAATTTCACTGGCTATCATTTTGCATTATTCCTACTCTTTCAGTTTATTCTTCACACTGAAACCAAGAGAGTATTTTGAGAACTTAGTCTAATGCAATAGACTCTAACTTAGTAGCTTCTCTTTGACTCCAGAATAAAGTGTCAGTCCTCCGCCTGCCCCTCCAAGCCCCTCCTTCCGACACACTCTCCTCAGCTTCCTGAGGTTCAGCTGCAGTTCCGGCTGTCGCTTCCATACACTGCTTCACCTTGCTCCCAGATGGAGGATGTTCCCATTGCTTTTCTTTCCTTCACTCTTTGCCTGGGATATTATACTCTCTTTTAAAAAAATTAATATATGTTTATGATATATAATAAATAACTATGTCGGGGAATCAGTAGATGTCCATATTAAAATTCATTTCCTCAGAGTGTCTTACTGGATGATGCCATCTGCATAAAGTAACTATATCATCTAACACTTATTCTAATTAAAGAACTGTATATTTACAGCATTAATATATCTTTCTTCATCATTAAAATAGAAACCTCAGGAGGGTAGGGGGGATATCTCTTCTAAAACTGCTCGGCTCCTGATTTCTAAGGTCAGTAAAGGACAAACTAAGTGCAGAATGAAATGTAGAGAATTCCAAAGTGAGTATATTTGTGTATTTGATGTTTTCAAGCACATACATGCCAACGTATTTTGGGGAAGATGGGCATGACCTTTAGTTGATAAGGTAAAGTTGCAGTGAAGCAGAATTTAGTATCATGACAGTGGGGCTTATGGAGAAATGTGTGAATGCTATAACTTTTAATAGCTAAGGGATTAATTATATTCTAGTCTTTGTGATTAATTGTTAGGACTATAAATTTGACAGAACTCTAATTAGACCTTTACAATGATTAAGGAAAAAATTGGAAACTTTTGTTACCATCCACACACTGGTGAGGGGAAAAATCCTATGGGAACTGTACAAACCAACCATCCCAATTTATAGGATATTGATCTGAGGGAAATCTGTGTAATTTAAAGAAGGGAGCTAAATGTTGCAAACCATCCTAGGGGAACGCAGTACAGTACATGGTCTTTGGCTGTTATTTGTTTTGCTATGCTTTTACCATTTGGTTGTTTTCACACAAGAACTCCCTAGAAAAGACCAGGCATTAACTTTATCACTAAGAGTTTGTATATGCATTACCTTCGACACTTACCGACCATTTATCTTCAAATAGGCATTGTGTTAAGATATTTACAGGGTTAGTTCATTTTTAATTTTAACAGTACTATCAAGCTAGTGCTATTATCCTCTTTTGCATTTGATATAAATGTCTAGAGAGCTAAGGAAGGTTTTGGTGATCAGTAACATGAAACATAGAATCAATCACTTCCTGACATAAGAGCCAGGGTCATTAAACATTATTTCACAACCCTTGCGTCTCTGAGGTAGGAGAGAGGAATTCAGAAACCATGTGTCTTTCTTTCCCAGGCATCTATAATTCGAAGTTGATAAGAAGCAACTAAGAAAAAGCATCGTTTTTCTTGAAAATCAACATTCTTTGAGCAGGGGAAGAAAATTTAGTAGACCAACATGAAAGTAAATGTACCAAAATTTCATCTCCACTGTAGTAATTTTTTCACACAATTCCTATTTTGAAACAGGAATTAAACTAATAGATTTTCCTTACTTGCCATCTTAGTATATATTGTTAGTACAGACCAGTTCAAAGATCTACGTAGATCCTAAATTGGGAGAATTGTTTGTTGTTCCAAATAGCTTTTACACAGGATGGTCTTTAATGTAAATATATTAATAAAGTGACTCTTAACCTGGTATACAAGTTGTAAATACCAGTAGAGCTTTGAACGAATACAGATGTCCAAATTCCACACTTACTAGATCCATTAGGGTATCCTATGTTGAAGTTCAGACCTTGATATTTTAAAAAGCTGCCCAGGTGATGCCAAGTGCAGCCTGGTTGAAAATAATGGCCACCTGTCAATTTACATTTACTATTTGAGATTTATCATCACATATGAACAGCTCATAGTGAAGTACCTAGTACATATGATATAATAGAAATGAGTGACTATTAATAATCTTAGGCTGGAACCTTTGTCTGATAGGTCTTTTGGCATAAAAATACAGTAACTCCTCTTCCTTCTCCATCTTTAGTCTTCCAAATTTAACATAAGGTTTTCTATAAGTCTTTATCGAATTTTGTTTCTTTTTTTTCTTTTTTGAGAAATATATTACAATAATGTCTTTTATCTCATGTTTTGCATTCTTTATCACATGAGTCAAATAGCTGAGTTTTCCAGGAGACTGAAAGTACCATGTGTGGTCCCTGCCATTCAGTACACAAGTACAGACCCTGCGAACTGTACTCCATTTAATTTATTCAGTTCTCCTAACCTACTCAATTTTGACTGTTAGATAGATTAAGATACTGAAAATTAGAAAGGTTAAGTAATTAATCACAGATGGCATTTATCAAATAAGTAGGATTTGAATTCAAGTACCACACCACTCAAGTTTCTTGTCCTTGACTATCACATCACATGGCATAACTAGTTAGTAATAAATGCTATTAATCAATCAACAATTCTTAAAAAACATTAATGATATGAATTAATAGCAATTAATTATTGTTATGATTTTCCTTCAGTTCAAACTGTGTAGCAAATTCTAGTGAAGTCTGCATTATTAAAGTTCTAACAAAACAGAACTAAAGTTAATAATATAGTGTAGCTTTTGTTTTAGTATTATTCTGGCTTCCTTGTTTTATAAGCATATGTCAAAAATATAAAAAATAAACAGTTGAATTTAGCATCAACTTGCTTTTCTATCTTGTAGTTTTATAGACCATGTTTTAAATATAATGTTTTACTCTACCACATTTGAAGTGTCAAGAAACTCTGAGGAGAATTAAAATGCTTGTGCTTCAAGTAGGTTTATACAAGGAAGTTGAGTTATTCGTTCATTCCTTCATTTTGGGAGTAGTCAAAAGACAACATGAAGCTTGTTTCGGTGATATCAATAACTCTTATTTAAATCTCTTGCCAATTACTAAGTCCTTTTGAAATGGATATGAATTATGTCCTATGTTGAAGAGTGTTGCAAACAGCATAGAAATACAAATGAAGTGAACTGTCAAATGCTAGAATACTAAAGTTGAATAAATTCAAACTTACTAAATAAAGTTGGTGCTTTGGAATTTTGACATCTTATAAAAATACCAGTGTCTTGTGAAAAAGTGAAAATAGTGATGTTTTCTGTACGTTAGCAAAAATGGGGACATGAAATTATTTAATATGTTATTTCAGATTTTTCTGTGACACTGGTAGTTAAGCTGTCCTATACATTATCATGAAAGAAAGTCATGGGTAATTATCAGCATAGATCCTAGTATCTCTGTTCTACAATTTAGCATTAGTTTCCTAATAAGGGATGCCAACATTTATAAAAATTTATGAAACATTCCTAAAGTTATAGGTCAGATGAAAGATAGTTGCTAATTATTCACATTCTACCATAAGTAATATTAAAATAACATTCCCTTCTTCCAAAAAAGAGAAAAACTATTTGTTAGTTTTTTGGCCTGCATGAATTCCTATGACTGTAGTAACAATTTGCCACACACATAACACTTTAAAACAACACATTTCTTATCTTGCTGTTCTTATTGGTCCAAAACTTGACATAGGTCTCACTGAGCCAAGTCTGAGCTGAAGGGAAGACTGGAAGATTGAGAAGAGAATCCATTTTCTTGATGTTCCTAGTTTCTAGAATTCTTCCAAAATCCTTCACAGTTTGCTCACTTCCTCCATCCTTGAAGCAAGCAATGTGACATTGATCTCCTATCTCGCTCATTTCATCTCTCTCTTTCTATGACTTGTACTGGAAGGGTTCTCTGCTCTTAATGTTCTAGGTGATCATGTTGGAGCCAACTTGTTAATCCAGAAAAAGTTCCTGAAGGCCCTTAATTTAATTCCATTTGTGAAATTACTTTTCCAAGTAAGGTAACCTGTTTACAGGACTAGTATGTTGGCATCTGCCACTATTCTGCCTATTACATAGCTTTATTGGAAGCATGACTCCAGCCAGTTACTCCAGTGGACCCTTGGTTTAGAAGTTTCTGTGGTGTAAGAACTTGCTGTGCTAACCATTCATTTGTATCCTGATTTTAGAAATGTGGAGTGCTAGATTTGGAAGGGGCCATAGAAGTTATGTAATAGAAGTCTTCCTTTTTAGGGGTGAAATAGATAAATGTTACCATTGATAATATGTGAGCCACATGTATTAATTCTTTAATGTTAATGACTAAGTTTCTAATTTGCTATTCAAATGTTAAGACAGGTCTGATCACATATTTTTACAGAGTCCCTAAGCAATTTTATGTAAACAGCAGCTTTATTTTTCTCTTCTACAATTATTGTTCCTGAACACATATATAAAGCCTATGACATGTGCATGATTAGTATATTGAATGGTAAAGAATTAAGGGAACAAGCATTTAACTTTGTTTTGCACAAAAAAGATAGAAGAATATTTAATTTATCCAAAGATGAATGATGCAAATTATTTTCCACTTGTCAGACTGTTTTCTTCATTAGTCTTACATAGCCCCTGTCCTTTAAAAATTACTTCAAAGAAACCAGTTACAGTGCCACTACCTCTCTTTTATTTACATCTATGCATCATGCTTTTGAATGAGAGAAATATCCAGTGTGCCAAGGAGGCATCTTATGTGGCACTATCCCCACACTGGAGATGCATCCTGCTGACACTAACACATTGCATCACCTGGATACTATCTTGTATGTGGTGATTTATTCTTATAATGAAGGGGGACTCAAGGAAGCAAGGATCCAGTCTTTCAAGAGTTTTAATATTGTGTAGGGTCCATAAGAAAAAATGAAATTAAATGAAAGATAAATTCTGATTGGAAATATACTAATTTAAAATTTATTGTATGAGTGATATATGCCAACATTTATCTTGAGAACATTTTAGGATTTTTCTAATTGATGTTTACCTCAAAGATATGTAATACACAGGTTGATATTATTTCATTGATTGAGGAAAAAATTTTGAGGCCAGTAAAGATGCGTACTCAGTCTTATAGCCTTTCTACCTTGGAGTTTTTTACATGTGATTAGTTTGTACGTAGGAGGTGTGTTATCAATGTAATAAATTGATGCTAAAAAAGTAAAGTGAACTCCCCATCTTGCTGCAGAATTTTCTAATTAACAGGTTATTTTTTCTATTTAAGTTTTAGTTTAAGAGAATGTAATTAAAGCACAGTTTTCAAAAATTTGTGTAAAGGCAAAATAATTTTTACAGGATATTTTATTTATCTACTCTTTCTGTAATGTCAGTCCTTAAGTGAAGCTGAGCTTGGAGAAAGGAAGCTGAGAGGTGGAATTCAAAAATAGTTTCCTTGTTCAAATACTACACATGAATATTACGGTGATACATTGTACGGTTGCCATTTTTTCTTGGAATCAGAGGTGATATGAAATTAAATGTTTTAAATTGAAGCAGGAGAGGACACAATAGGGTCTCGGAGCATTATGCTGATTACAAGCATTCTAAGGAAGATTGTGAGGGTGGAGGAAAGGGATAGGAAATGAAGAAAGGCACGCTAATTTGAGCACAGTTTGAAAACAGGAAAACGTGCTAAATAGTATTTTCAATCTTATTATGCGACTATCTGAAATGTGCGCCGAGATTTATTAAAGGGCAAGGGTCTTGCAGCGATATACCATGTAATTTAAAATAATATTGTAAACCACATCCATCCCAATACACTAAAAAGAAATCTACCTGGTAAAATACTGCTTATTTCCTGATTACCTGGGGTATTGCATTAAACTTGTATATTTGTGAGAAAAACAAATGAAGGAATATTGAAAATGCATTTTAGTGACAGATGAAAGACGTTATGCCTTATAAAATAGAAAGGAATTTGTATTTTAACATTCTTTACTGTATAAATATTGAAGCAACTTACTATACACCAAATAATTATGTCTTTGAAAGGAATCAATATTTTGTTTAGTCGTTAATGATTTATGAGGATTTTTCTTACAAACTATGTCTGACAGGATAATAAGACATTTTGTTCTTGTTTATCTTTTATTCCATTGCCTTAGAAGGGAATAAAAAAACATTTATAATTTCTTTCTATATTCATTTTTTAATTTTGTTTCTTCATCCTCCATTTTTCTCATGAGACAGATATTTAACATAACAGAGTCACAGAATAAGAAAAACATGGTTAAACAAATTGAATTTCCTTAGATATGAGTATAACAGATTGATTGAGGTAGTATTTATTCTGCTTCTTGATATTTTTGTGTTCTTCCTGAGTTTCCTACAGTGAGTAGTACTACTTTTTATCATAAAAAATGCAACAGCAAAAAGCCTCAAAAGATTTCCTAATTGTTTAAAAAAATACTTATTAAAACAAACAAAATGACCTTGACACTTGCAAGGGCTTTTCATAATCGCGTATCAACTTGGTTCTACAATTACCGGGCCTTTTCTGTGCGTGTCGGGTACTGAGAGGCAGAGTCCTGCTTCTGCCGTCAGGACACCAAGTGAGAGAGCAAGGACATTCCCCATCAGGGCTGAGCGATCTTAGCAAGGGTTGTTATAGACATTCAAGCAAGTGTCAGAAGATCACTGAGCTACTGATGCTCACTTCGCTTGTTTCCAGCATTTTTCAACGGATCAAAACTTTTTTACATAGTGGCTTGCACTTGATGTATCACAAGAATCACTAAAGAGCCCTGAAATCACAAATCAAAGTGGTTTCACCAAATAGGCATAATAAATAGGTAGATAATATACTACTGCTTTATCCAGGATCTGTATGAGCATTAGTAAAATGCCAAACACCCACAGTAAATGAAGTATTATGCTGGTGCCAAGGATACAGCACTTCACAAGACTCAATCCCTTTGCTGAGGAAATAGCTAAGGTTATTTGAAACAGATGGACCTACTAAATAGAGATTTTTACCTGTTGCAAAAGAGAAATGATTAGAGAAATTATCAGTATAAGAGTCCAAGTGTGGAAGTCTTAACCCACTTGGGATGGACTTTTTCAGTGACAAATTGGGGTAAGAATTTTCAGAGAAGGTGACATTTGAATGGTGAAATAAAATTGATCTAGCAATTTACTAAGACAGGTTAGAAAATGTGACAGGCTGTGGAAGACTCTCTAGATTTCCCAGAAAAAAGAAAGCTCATGCAGAAAACGCGGCGTGAAGAGAAAACCAGTTTACTATGGAACCATAATATGTTTCACATTATGGGACTCAAGGGCACTTTTGAAAGGAGCATGGACAAGAAGGAAGAGATTTCTAGTGTTTTCCTTTAATATTAGATATACTTTGATGTTGGTAAGTAGCAACATAAAAGATAATGTGGAAATCTGTACCAAAATGGGTAACTTTTTATGAAATACTAAATAACATGTTCTTTTTCTTTTTCTTTTAAGTTAGTGAATTTCAAGTGTGTATTCTCTTACTATCAGCTAGATCTAGGAGATATCTCTTCTCTGAAGATTAAAAGACCATTAAAAACTAAATATAGTCCTAATTCTCTCTCTTTTTTTTTTTTGTTTGGGTTTACTATGCAAAAGACTTAAATACAACATACACAAAATATTTACACTACAGTTGATACCTCATGTGTTCTTTACCACCTACTCATTAAGAAGGAATGTGCATTAAAATAAAACAACTGGCAGTGGTTCATGCCTGAAATCCCAGCATTTCCAAGGATAAGCCAGGGTTGCCAGTCCGGAGGCCAGCCTGCCTCTGCTATACAGTGATTTTAAAGCTAGCCTGGACTTCAGAGTTAGATCTCATTTAAAAAAAAATAAAACTATTTATAATTTATTATTTTAAGTAATAGCTAACTTACTCAGGAAGCTGAGACAAGAAGAGCACCATGAATTTGAGACCAACTTGGACTACAGAGTGAGTTCAAGTCCAACCTGAACTATCTAGCAAGACCTTATCTGAAAAAGATTAATTTGTTATAAACTAATATTGAAATAGTTATTTGTGAATTGTTAATAAAGATTTTGTGACACCAGCCCTTAACTTGATATCTTTATAAACCTTTCGGTATACTCAGCTCAGTAAGGTACATCAAACCATGACAGGCTGGGGAAGTATTTTGCATTAAGGGAAGAATGTGCATTGCATATATCCACTGCAATGCATGTAAAACAAGACATTTATATTTAGAATTAATCAGACTCTTAGAGAAACATAGTGATTGTTTATCCAACCTAATGCTTCAAATTATCTCTTTCCACAGTCTTTGAAATCAATCTGTTAAATGATCAAGAGTAATTAGTTTAAACTGAACTCCCCATATGAAATTTAAGGATGACAAAACAAATGGTTGCCTCCATTATAATTCAGTTTGTTATTATTTGATTGCCACTCTAAATACATGGTGAGGAAATAGTGCTTCCTCATACCTATTTAAATTGCCTATAAATACTTCCTGCCTAAAAGAAACTGGTCCTGGTGTTGCGTACCTTTAATCCCACCACTTGTGAGGTGGGGACAGGAGTATCACCCAGTTCTGGACCAGACTAGGCTACATAGTAAGGTCAACGCCAGCCTGAAGTACGGAAGTGAGACCTGCCCTTAAAAATAAAACAAAACAAAATGAAATGACAAAAAAGCTAAGCCACATCAATAAACCTGTAATGCTATTTTTCAAGACCTGTCATATTTGGGTGTAAGCCAGTAACAGTAAAGGAGAAGACTGCTGTTGGAAAAAGCGGAAAACAAGACCAGGATGACAGCAAGGTTAGCTATGAGAGGAGTATGGCTGAACTCCGGGGCAGGTCAAAGCCATATCCCTTTTTAGAATGATATGGACTCCAGAAACTAGGCTCAGTAAAATATAAGGAGACATAGAATTATGAATGTAATTAGTAAACACTTATTCATAACTGTGTTTGAAAGAGTAAAGAGAATAAACTGTGAAGCACCAATCTTAAATAAGTACATTTTGCCTGAATCTGTGTCATTCTTAAGTAGGTAAAGATTAGGTTCATAACTCTTGATGTCTTTTTTCTTTCTATTTTTAGCAATGAAACTCATTTTAAGCTAAATATTATGTGCATTTAATACAGAACATTAAATACGGTCAAAGCATAAATAGACATAGGCACAGAGTCCTGTCTTCTCTGCAGTCTCTTTCCCTTCAGTGACACCTGAAAAACCTTTCAGTAACCCAGCTGAGAAAAACAAGAGGAAGCCCCTTGTGACACTGATCTTACAGTCTTTATAGGAAATCCAACTTTGAGACAAAGGAGGTACATAGACTTTCCTCTTTCTAAGATGTGATACTTGAACACAGATTATAAAAATGAGGCATTGGCCTCTGGAATGTGAAACCAGAAACAAGGACAAAAGACTAAGATGATGTCTTACTTACTTTGCTGAAACTAATTCTCGACCTTCACAAGTTAAAGCAGGAAAAGTTTATTTTAGCTAACAGTGTGTAGAGGCTTCAGTCCAGAGTCAGGTGGCTCCAAGTCAGGGTAGTGTGGTAGAGAAGAAGCAGTCCATGGCAGAGCAGGCAGCAAAAAGCAACAAGCAGCCAGCCTCCCTTTCCTTTTATATTTCTCCAGGCCACAAGGCTACTGGTTGGAGCCACTCACGTGCTGGGTGGGGCTTTTGTCTCTAGCTATGTCCAGAACTATGATAAACCAATCATTATACTAATCCAGTATCATGTGAACATGATCCAGCCAGCTCCCCAAAGCCCCACCTCTGAGGACATAAGGCTTGAGGGGGTGTATCTATATAGAAGCTATAGCAGCTTACCTATTTTTGCAACTTTTTTCTAAAAAGTGTAAATATTACCTTTCTCAAAAATGCATTTCATTTCATGGTACTATGTATTTAGAATTATGTATAATGCCAAATAAAATGTGTTACAACCAATATAGTTAGAAATATGAACAAATTAAAAACAATTTTGTGCACTTGCTCCACATCATGTATTTTGTTATAGTCTGAGGGAAAATAATGTATAGAGGTGATTTTTGGCACCAAATAATGTTGATACTACCATGGCTAAGGCAAATAAGAAGCAGAAAGAAACAAGGCAGATTCAAACAGGAGCTTTAAAATGGGTGGTGGATTGAAGCCAGTATTGCAAGAAGGTTTGTTGCTTTCAGGAAGCAAGCTGGCCCAATCAAGCAGGTGGGATTTAGGGAGAGAAAAGTGGATCTTGGTCAATACTTAAACTGGTGCTGCCAAATTGGCATCTGAATGATCATTTAACTGGGTCTGAGGAGCTCACCAGTTTTTGTGGAACAGACAAATCTCTTTTATTGTATTACTGTCTCTTTTACACACAATGATAAATGTTTGGGATTGTGTTGAAGGGCACACCATTGACAGCATTCACTCTGATTCGTAGAAATAAAGTTTGAGCAGATCTATAACTACCCTATAGGTAGGGATAAATTTGACCGGCATAGCGTGAAGATATATTTATACGTAAACTGTAGATTTCATGTTAGCCCAGTGATGTGTTGCTCAAATGTCCCTGTTATTGATTAAAAACTGGTGGTCAACTTAGCACCAGTTGAATTAATTCAGCTGGTGTTGAGTAAAGATGGCCCACCTGAGGAAAGTTACCAGCATAAATACAGATGCGGAGAAGAAGAGCAAGGCGTTGTGGGTTCTTTCAAGTGTTGCTGTTTTGAGCCAATGGTTCTCCCAGAGTTGCTGGTTGTATAGGATATGCTATGTAACCCCAAGTCCTCATACTTTTGATGGGGCTGAGTCTGATGCTTGTGATCAGTTTGTTGTCTAGCACCAGGATTAATGACGTGACTGCTACACCTGCCCAGGGGTGGAGCTGAGATACAGTATAAGGGAAGGCGGGTCTTCCTCTTGCTTGCTTCCTGGCTTCCACCCTCTCTCTCGCCAGCGCGGATTGCAGCTTGCAGCTTGCAGCCGCCATGAACTGTAGCCCCGTCATCCCATGCTGCCTTGGAGCCCACTTTATGGACTGAAACTCCCGAGAAACTGTAAGAATAAACCTTTCCTTCCCTAACTTTGGGCGTCAGGTATTTTGTCTCGGCAACGAGCGAAAAAGTAACCAAGACACTGGTCATGCTGGCTTCCTTGATATGGATTCAGCCATTATCATTGGAGGAGCTCAGGACCTCATCAATGAGAGTGGCTGTGGTTCATGCTGCTCCTCACATTGTGCATTGCTTCTTGGCTCTGGAGGGGAAACTGTGTGCTGGAGAAGCTTGTCACGCTGGGCTTCCTGACCTGTGCTCAACTGTTCTCATTGTGGGAGGAGCGCGGGACCTCATTGCCGCTGGGGATGGCTGTGGTGCTCTTCAGGGCAGCCCTGCTCCTTATTTTGAGCATGACTTCTTGGCTCCCATGTAGAACCCTCAACCCACTGGGCAGCTCCTTCACCCTGTTGGCGTAGACTTCCTAGTTCCACCGCTGACCTTTGGCCTTCCCAGCACAGAACCGTAAGTAGACTGGCATGAGTCCTTATTGTGGGCTCTTAGATTTCCAGTTGGATTTGTGGGAGGCATTGTCATGCATTTGGGTCTCTAGCTGGACTCTTGCAGGACATTGCTGTGGGATCCATGCCCTCGGCTAAATATCCTGGGTCTTAGTATTGTGGATAGATTTTCCTGAACTTTCTTGTGTTTAACTTTGGGTGACTATCATAAAACAGTATTATAAACTCTGTGTCCTTTATGCAGTTGTTCTCCCTGTAACCCCTGACTACAACAGTGCCCTCAAAGAAAGGTGATTGTTTTAGGTTCTGGGGGTGTTTTGTGCATATTTGTTTCATGTGCCAGTCTCTTTTGGTATTGCCTCAGCTCCAGAGAGCCACTTTGCTAAACATCTCACATTCAGTGACAAAGACTCAGCCACAGAGTCCTGACACTTGGCCAATGCAGAACAGCTCTAGTGGGCCACCCTTAGCCCCAGAGCTCCTTTTGAGGTTGTTGTAGACCTGCAACTCAGCAAGACTCTCTGTGCAAATCTGCTTTCTTCCACTCTCTTGCATGGAACATCTCCAATAAATAGCTTATCTATTCCATTCTGCCTCAAAGTTTGCTTTCTGGAGAACTCAACCCAGCATGAGGGTACATGGAAGGGAGACGAAGTGTTATTGTGGAATGGGAACAAAGCAAGGGAAGTGGAAAGCCTACATAGATTAAGTGATAATAAAGGAAGCCTTATGCATGAATTGATGATATTATGTCACTAAGTAATGATGGTAGTAAATTCATGTAGAGTCCTTGCTATGGTTTGAATGCTAAAAGTCTTCTTAATATCCTTGTGTGAAAGGCTTGGTCCTCAAGGCGGCACTATTGGGGTAATCTGTGGACCTTCCAGAAGTGAGGCCTCCATGGCTCTTCTTAGTCAGTAGGGCACACACTAACAGGAGGTTGTAGGGCTCGGACTTCTTTCTTTTCCTCGTTCTTCTTCCTGACAAGTGAACTGAGCCTTCGTTCTGCCACACCCTCCCTGCCATGATGTGCAGCCTCATCGAAGGCCCAGAACTGTGGGGCCTCAATCATTGTGAGTAGAAATAAGCCTTTCCTTTTTGTAAGTTGGTTATCTCTCTTGTTTTGCATAAAGAACAAAGAAATACTAACACAGACCATCAGAGAAAGTTGTTAGCATTAGTGTTAACTAAAAGGTGCGTGATAATGTGATGATGAAAATTATACTTTAAGTTTTCTTTTGTAAAATAAATGAATCACATTGTGAGGGTTATTGGATACAGTAACAGAAATGAAATTTTAAGACTACAATCGCATGATAACTAAATAGTAGAACTTGAACTAACACTCAGGATCCATACTTTACGCTCTTACTAGGTTGTCTGTAAGCTAATTCTGCATTAATAAGTGGTGGAGGAATGCTGAGTTCAATGCAGGATTTGAAATCTGTATCAGTACAGCTGTACATGTAAGAAATTGATGGTCAAGACGGGCATGGTGGTGCACACCTTTAATCCCAGCACTCGGGATGCTGAGGTAGGTGGAGCATTGTGAGTTCGAGGCCAGCTTGGGCTACACCACGAGTGCAAGGCCGGCCTGAGCTACACAGTGCGACCCTGCCTCAAAAAACTAGGGCTGGGAGTTTGGCTCAGAGACTTAAGTGCCTTCCTGGCAGGTGCAAAGTTGTAAGTTAGAGCCTGGTTCCTAAAAAAAAAAAAAAATTGATGGTCAGCAGGAGGGACACCTCATATGCATTGTACACTCAGCTTGGAGCGCTGGCAAAAGTACTAAATGCAAAGTCTTCCTGGGAATACCACCAATAAAGCTACTAGAAAATCATTAAACAGATGCATACATAAGCACATGCACACACACACACACACACACACACACACATATATACATACATGCACATAAATCTTATATCGACTTGGCTTCTACTAGTCAGTGTGTGATATTTAAGAAATTCACAGACTGAAGCAATGGATTCAATCAGGAAAGCCCTGATATCACTTTTAACAGTGAAACAACTTGGCAAAGAATTCATCTTCTGACAGAGATTTCATGTATTCATTCTTTTCCAATTCTCTAATTCATTTTTAAAGAACAGGTTCCTGTTTGGCCACGAATTGCATTAAGTTCTTAATTTCAAGTATGAACAATTTAAAATCCAACTTATTTAGCCTTTCTAGAGATACAAAGGAACAACAGAAATTCTGTTCACCTTCTATGGAGCTGCTTTAACTGTTTACATCAGCAGCCAGACTGTTTCTTAAAATCACTTTCCCTTTTACTGAAATAGAAATCACACCCCTTTCTCATTACTGCTACTTTGCGAGGGGAGTGCTTTATGTTTCACCCTCTTGGCATTCTTTATTTAGTGTTTGGCTTTTCAACATCGTGGGAATCATTCTCATTAACAACTTTGCTCTGTTCTGCTTATGGGTCTTAACATAGATGCTGTGAAAATCATTCTGTGTGTATACATTGCTAAGCCAACGATATCCTTAACACTGCAGCTTCATTTTGGAAGGAAACATTCAACTTCAATGTTGTACTTAAGCTCATCATATTCTCAGCCAATCAGTCTGGAGATAACACAGGCCAAGGGCAAGTTATATCAGAGGTACTGTCCTACTTATTTTTTCCCTCTGGGTGATAGAACGTATGTACTTTCTGTTATTTTTTCTGAATAGCTCTCAACCTTTTTTGGTCACAGTTGTTAATTATATTTTAACTTGAACAGTATAAAATGTGGGAAAGTTCTAGATGGCATGTGTCATCTATAAATGGCAGGTTCTTAAAATAGGAAAATTTTAGAAAAGATTTTGAACAGTAAATACTGCTTTTTGTCTTCGAATGTTAGCTTTAAAGAAAAGGAAAGGAGAAGAGAAGACTGTTCTTCTTTAGTTTTCAAAGTGAAAAATCCATGCTGGTTTGTAAGAGCTTTGAAACTCTTCTTTCTGTTTACAGCAATGAAGAGCACACTGAACTTAGGTCACCATTCTTCTACTTAGGATGTGACACACCAAGTCATTCACTTGGGAAGAAAGGCAATTCTTACCCGTGCTTTCTCAGAGATTTTGATAAAATAGAAAATTCAGTGTCACTTCCAATTTAACAGAAGTCCACAATTCCACATCTATATTTGAAAAAATATATATATGCAAATATGTGCTGGCAACAGAAAGAAACATGGAAATCCATTTAATTCATTGCAATTAATGAGAATTATGTTTTCCTTATAGTTTCTTTTATGAGAAATGAATCTGTTTATTTTGGAGGTAAAGTGAATATTTTAGAACCTTCAATTATAACATGAAATAGGTCTTACCTTAAAACTTATATGGATTAAGCTAAACAAGAAAATGAACATCTATGGCTGACACTTCATTGGTCAACATGATAGAAAAATATTTGAAATATTTAAAATCTTAGAACTATTATTTTAAACAAATATCTATGCATGGAGAGCAAATGAAAGAAATGTATTCAGACATGTAACACGGAAGGTATGATGGTATACAAATCAAATGGTTTCTTGGAAGTAAAGTAAAGGCAATTATCAGAACTTAGAAGAAATTCAACATTTAACAAAATAAGTGCTTAGATCGTAGTGGCCAATTAGATCCTAGATTTTAGACACTAAAATTTTGAACCTGGTAGGTTCACTCTCCTCTGGTCTCAAAGAAGCAAGGGTGGAAACTTCTTCAGCAGATTTCATTTATTCATTTCATTTATTATTTCATTTATTATTTTATTATTTCATTTATTTCATTTATACTCTACAAGTCAGGGCATTGTGGTCTGAGGCGGTGCCCTGGAGTATAATGGAAGCTAATGGGCGTCTTCTAATAGCTCTTGTTTACCTTTTGTTATACACCACTTTCTATTTCCCAATTCTTAACATAGCCTCATAACCTCTCTCCTAATGCTATTTCAGCCAGCAGTTTTAAAGCAAATAGAAACAACTCAGTATTTTTGTCAGTAATTTTAGCGCTCCTTTGTGTCACTCTTAAAAAATTTTTTAAGTGTACAGAGCTAATATTATTTAGTTTATAACTTTATTGGATATATTTTGTATGCTACAGCATTCATCCACTTAACTCGCACAGTCCAGTGGTTCTCGGTGTGTTCGTGGAGCTGTGCCACCATCCGTGCCCTTCAATCTATTTTATAGAAATGCTGTGCTAGACAAGTTGGGGTTCAAGCAATGCGTGATCCTTTGTGACGTAACGGAAACTTTTTAACCGTGCACCCATGCTTTGACATATGTCAATACTGCATTTTTTATTTTAAAGATGACAAACCATAAAAACATTGACACAGAATTTCACGATAGCAGAGTAGGGAGTTAACAAACATGAATATATTGTATATTATCTTCAGAGTAGTTGCTCAGATTACAATACATAGGCATGCAAAATTGATCGAACAATAGAAGCACAAATCTTTCTCTTTAATTAACTAAAAGAAAGAAGTAGTATAGTTATTTTAGTTACCATATATAGATTTATATTCTGGCTACCAAGTATATATACCAAATGTATACTCTATATGTATATATATTTGTTGTTGTTTTTGTTTTCTCTTTCTTCTTTACGCCTTTACCCCATCCCAGTCATTCTTTCCTTTTGAGCAATTTCTTTCCCTTTCACATTATCTATTGCAAATTTTGGATCTTATTTACTCTTTCAGTTTCTTATACTAGGGAGACAATACAATGTTTACGCATGCGAGTTTGATTTATTTCACTTATGAGTATGCTCTCAAGTTGCATCCACTTATCCACTTACCTATAAAGCCTAGAGGTCATCCTTCCTTATAGCCGAATAGTACTCCACTGTATAGAAATACCACATCATTTTCATCTGTTCCTCGGTTGGTGGGCATTTGGGTTGTGTCCAAGGTTTAACTATTATGAAATGTGCTGCTATAAACATGAATGCACATGTATCACTGTGGTATGATGTTTTTAATTTTTCTGGGAAAATACTCAGAAGGGGAGTAGCTGAATCAAAGGGGAATTCTAATCCTAGTTTTATGAGGAATCTTCACACTGATTTCCAAAGTGATTGTACCAGCCTACACTCCCACCAAAAGTGGAGAAGTGTTTGTTTTCCTTCATAGCCCCTACATTTGTTTTTATAGTACAGTAATACTGCATTTTACTATGTAAAAATTCCACTGTATTTATCCACATGCCAGCTGATGAGTATTTAGGCTGAAGTTTTTTGTTGTTGTTGTTGTTGTTGTTGTTGTTGTTGTTTTTTTGAGGCACTGGGGATTGAACTCACAACCTCACACCTGCCACACAGGCACTTAAGTCACTGAGCCAAACTCCTGGCCCTGGATTTTTGAGGTAGGGTCGCACTGTGTAGCTCAGGCCGGCCTTGCGCTCGCGTTATAGCCCAAGCCGGCCTCGAACTCATAATGCTCTTCCTACCTCAGCCTCCCGAGTGCTGGGATTAAAGGCGTGTGTCACCACGCCCAGCTTAGGCTGAAGTTTTATAAATAGTGCTGCTAAAAAATTAATGCACAAATTTCTGTATATACATACATTTCAAATAGTTTTGGGTATATAGCTATGAGTGGAATGATTGGGTCATATGGTTGTTATATTTTACATTTGGAGGAACCATTAAACTTTTCTTCGAAGGGTATGCACCATTTCATGTTTTCATTAACAGAATAGAGGATGTCCAATTTCTCCATGTTCTTGGGAACACGTATTATTTCTGTTTGTCTATCTTAGCTGTAATAGTAAAGCATGAAGCAGTTTCTTGCATTGATGTGCATTTGCCTAATGTCTATTGATGTAGAGCATCTTTATATGTGTGTACTGCTGATTAGTGTATCTTTTTTAAAAAGATCAGTTCAAATCCTTTGAGCATTGTTATGGTTTAGAGCAAGCAGGATGCCCAAACTCTCATGGGGTTCCTAGAAGGTGACTGAATTGTTGGTGTGCAGTAACTAATTTGCTGTTAGTAGGTCGGGCCTGGTTAGAAGAGATAGGTCACAGAGACGTGATCTAGAAGGTTTCTCTCCCTTCTAGGACTCCTCCCTTTGCTTCTCTTTGGCTACAAAGAAGGCACAACATTTCTTTGTTTTTTTCCCTCTTCCATGCAATTTCTGTCTTTGAGATAGCAGACTGTGAATTTTTATTTTGAGCCAAAATAAATCTCTCCTGCTTTAAGTGATGGGTGGTGGGTGTTTTGTCCCACTAACAAACCAGACTAAGAAAAGTGTATTTTACTGGAGTGATTTGTCTTTTTATTGTTGAATAGTAAGTTTATAATGTATTCTGGATATAAATTCTTTGTCTATGTACGATTTTCAAATATTTTATCTCATTCTGTTTGTGGTATTTTCGCTTAGTAGTATTCTTTCACTCACAAAACTTTTTAGTTTTTCTGTTGTCAATTTATTTTATTTTTTTGTTTGTTTTATCACTTGTATTTCTAAAGTGTTTGCATCATACTAATCAGTGGATTAAATTGCTCATGAGTTCATAGCTGAGTGTGGTGCTACAGCTAGGGCCCAGTTTGAGAAGGTGGGTCACTGAGCTGTGTCTCTGGATGGTAGAAGTTTTGTGCTGGTTCTTCTCTGTTTTCTCTGCTTTGTGGTTTCCCAGGAGTTGAGCAGCTTTCCTACGCCATCATCTTCTGCCGTGATATTTTTGTCCCAGAGCCAGTAAACCATTGACTGAACCCTCTGAAACCGCTAGCCAAAATTAACCTGTACTCTTTTGAGTTGTCATTGTCAGGTATTTTTTTCCATCCATACAAACCTGACCAATACTGTGTTGTTCAATTTCCAGGTATTTCTGAATTTGCTAAGAATTAAAATTATGGCCAAAGTATTGAGTGCTCTTGAGGTATGGTGTGTTTAAATTTTTCACAGGTGATCAGAGTTTTCCCATTGTTTGTAGCTCTGCTATTGTTTGCTGATAACAGCAATGAACTGGGGACCTAGGTTGATGGGAATAGTTGGATAACCTTTCTGTTTGTTCTGTGACTTTTATTAATTCTCAGAGTTCTGAAATGTTTCATTCTAGTTAGTTGGGCCATATTTCTGTTGTTTCACAAAGTGGGCAAATTTATCATTTTAACCTTCTGCAAAGTCACTTCCCAAAACTAGCTCTCTTAGTCTTCATAAAGAGCTTTGGGTTAAGGTGATGAAATTCCCATTTTTCTAACAGCTGATTCATGGCCCAGATATGACATGATTCATTGAAGAAAATTCTGTTTATAAGATAGTTAGAATTTAACTCAAGTCTTTTTCTTCTTTTTCCTAGAGCTGTGTTCTTGCCCTCATATCTCCACTCATTTCTTTTATTAACAGTTATTTAAACCTTAGATAGCACTGAAGGAATCTCAGAGATGACAGGGCTCAGTTTCTCATTTTATAGATGATGAAACTGGTGCAAAATGGTAAAGCACCTTACCCGAGGTTTTATTTATGGTCACTTTGACATAGAGTCTTTGTGTTGTATGTCTGCTGACTCCAATCAGTAACAAGTTAAAATGTTTGTTTTAACATTCATTATATTATATAATTAATATCGACATACAAATTCTTTATTATGTTTTGTATCACAGTAAAGTCCCCAAAATTTCATTTATTTAAAAGATTGGTGCTGTACTTAGGTATGCCATATATGTATCAGTTTTCTATTGCCACCAATTTAGCAATTTAAAGCTATGTGTATTTACTAGTGCATTCTTCTGTAGTTCAAAATGCGATAATGATTAGATTATCTTCTAAAGACACTACATAGCCAAAATCAAGGTGTTAAAAGGATTCATTCTCATCTATAGTATGGGTGCTCTTCTAAATGTAATGAAATTGTTACAGAATTGTAGAAATGAGGCCTGATTCTCTTACTGACTATCAGCTTTGAGCTTTTATCAGCTCTCTAAGACTAGTCACAGTTCTAGCCACTTGCACCACCCTAGTTATCAATGAAGGATTTATTTTACATTGAATTCATTGGCAGTGATTTGAATATGTGTGCCTTCTAAAATTCTGTTGAAAATTCATTTGCAGTGGAACAGTATTGAGAGTCGTGACCTTGAAAAGGTGATTGATTCATGAGGCCTATGTCCTTCCGAAACGGATTAGAACACCTAAAAACGGTTAAGATTGCAGGGAGCACTCTCTTGCCCTTTCATCCCCTCTGACACAAGGACACATCATTTATACCACCGGGAGGAGGTAGCAATAAGAAAACATCTTAGAAGCACAGATCAGGACCTCACAAGATGGCAAACCTGAAAGAGACTAGATTTTGTATGTCTCCATATCCACAGCTGAGAAAAATAAAAATTTTGTTTTTATAAATGACCCAGCCTCAGCTATTTTTCGTTTATAGTAGCTAAAATGGACTAAATCATTCCTTTATGCTTTGAATTTTTCTAGGAATGTCCAAGTCCCTTTTAAGAGCTGACTTACTTGATTAGGTCAGAATCACTCAGTATAATTTTTAAAAAATCAATTGCTTTCAGATGTTAATTACAGCTGCAAAATCTCTTCACAGCAGTATGTAAATTATTGATTGGATACATAGAAAAAGAGAATGTAATCTGGAAAGCAAAATTTAGGAAGTCATCTTAAAATTCTATCTAACACAGGAGATTGCCTTTCCTTTTAGAATCATATAATTTTGTTTCTAGAGAAAGATATATAGGCCCATGTTCATTCACTTGAGATATTACATCACTTTCGAATCATTAATGCCATGCTCACACGTCCCTGAGTATAGGAGAGGCAATTTACCAATTCACCTGGATTTGATATTAGTAGAAGAGAATCTGCATATCAAGAGGGACTCATAGGTGAAACAGTGTTACCTGTGTGATTGATTGTCCATACTGTAATCTAATTCAGTCAAATTTAAATCAGTATTGTATATTTGATGAAACAATAGCTGATGAAAACAATGAAAATCTCATCCTCCACTTGAGTATTCATATTCATAACAAATTTCTTCATAAAAGTATAATTAAAGCAGAACTACAAAGAAGTGCTTGTATAAGAAGGCAGGGAAGAAGTATGACCCATGTCCCATTCGGCACAGAAACTCTGCACAAATTGACTTTCATCAAAAGTCCAAGGTAAATGATGATGTATAATTAAACAACATATCAGGAGAGTGATGTTGACTATAATAGGACCAATTTCTATTTGAAGATTTTGAAATACATGGTTTATTCCCAGAGAGAACTGAAAACTCATGTTATAGAGTATAAGTTCCTTTGTGACTAGAAGAAAACATAATTAGATATCTCACAGAGTTGAAGTTTTAAAGATTGTTTTTGACACTCACTACACATATCTTTTCTTTCAAAGTTCTAAAAGTCAATCACAATTTTTATTTTTCTCAGCATTTGTTATACTTACCTTTGTCCTATATTGTTGCTAAATCTGACTACCGCCAAACCAAGGATGAAGGATTTCATCTTTTTCCTTTAATGGTAGAAATTTTTACCACTTCCAAGAAGTAGCCTATGATACAGTAGCAAAATTACTTATAAAGAGCACACTTCTGAAATTTAAGTTCTAGGCGTGAGGCTGTGAGTTAGATCCCTGGTGCCGAAAAAAAAAAAATAAATAAATAAATAAAAAAGAAGAAAAAAAGAAAGACAAAACAATTTAGTTGACAAAAGCCCAGCAGGGTCTACTTTGTTTTTGGGTTATATTGGAGTCTAAAATTTGTTTATACAGACTATGTGTTTTTATTTTTTTCTTTATGACCTACAGGATTCTAAATTGCATTGTCTTTACAAGGAATTAAGTGACTTCTTTCCCCAAGGATAACCTTTTAGCCTTCATGAAAGATGCTCATTCCATTGCCATGGTATATTTCTAATTAAACTGTATATTTCTTCTGAAGAGTTTAACCACTTTAGATATTAATAGTAACCACCTTTAAACTAAAAATATTCACATTTATAAACTGTACTATTAAATTTTGATGGACTGTTACAAAAATGGATGAATACTACTACGATTCTCATATTTCAGGGAGCATAATTATCGAGTTTTGAGTTTATTATAAAAATATTTATATAGTGGATCACAATCACAGCTTCTGTAGCTTTACATTTCAAGGCTCCACACTAATTGTCTTTTTCGTATCAATATGTACTTGATAAAGGTTTATATTTTTATATGTAAAACAGTATTCAGATTGAAATTCAGTTTATTCACTTCAGAAAAACCAGTTACTTGATTCCATCATTTAATTCATTTGTTCATCAATCCACTGAATTTTGTGATAAGCACTACTAGTAGTATGAAAGTGACATATACATAGAAAGCTCACTGTTTTATAAGGCAATTGGGTAGGCAAATCACCATGATGAAAACATTTTAGCCAGCACTTCAACAAAGTTATGCACCTATGACTCAAAGAAAGATGTAACAAGTCCTTCCTCGAATGGTAAGTAGCATGTCCCACTGGAAGCAGCAGAGAAGATACAAGATTTAGACAGAGTTAACCAGTGAAGAAAGACGCCAGGCCTCATGTGAGCAACTGGGAATAATTTTTCATTGTATTCCCAATATCTATCAGCATTCAACACCCAGAATATATTTCAGTAAAAACATTGTTTGATTTACAGACAGTGAAAACGGCAAAATTAAAGACATGCAAGTGTAAAGCAGAGTTACATAATCTTGAAACTCAAATTAGCAAAGTATGGCTAAAATATAGAGAAGATGCTAAGGAGGTATGCAAAGACTCACATATGGGCAATTTTGTACTTTGTATGAGAGGTTTATTTTGCAGAGTTTTCCACCATATATTACTTCCTCAGGAATTTTAAATTTAAGCTGTAATTCATACACAAGTTTTATAAACTTACCACTTGCCTTTCCAAAACAGAAAGAAGAGAGATGAAGGAAGGAGAAAGGAAGGAAGGAAGGAAGGAAGGAAGGAAGGAAGGAAGGGAGGAAGAGAGGGAGAGAGAAGGGGAAGGGGAGGGAGAGAGGGAGGGATAAAGGCAAAGTAGGACAGAACAATGCTTACAGGTGCGAATGGGGGCAGAAGAAAAGGTTACAGTTTTCTAGAATAGGAAATAATCTAGACATTGGGAAACAGGATTGACTTGACACCAAGACATGGCTTGAAAAAATCTTTGCTTCTCTATAATTTCAGTTACTTTCATCAGAGCATAGTAGTAATATGTGTATCTTGGGTCAAATAAACAAATGTCTGATTACTAAGAAAACCCAACATTAAAGAAGCACCCTACTGCTTTCCCTGCTTCATCCCACCTCAGGGTGATTCCTTCTGCCAAACATCTTAGATGCAGAGATTCTACAACTGTGTTTTGTGAAGAACAGGGCCCAGTAAATGAGAGTAGACACTGTATATCCCTTTTCTTTCTTATGATTATAGCTGTACAATGTTCATTATGCATGTTCTCAAATGATTTTGAAAGTTGAAATAAAATACTCAAAGTAAAATCAAAACTTTAACTTTTAACTCATGGTAGCAATTCACTTAATTGGCCTCTGGGAGAAGTTGTATTTTTAAAACAACAGAAACAACAGTGTTAATTGTAGTCCTTTTTAGAAGTTGATGGTACTTGGACTCTGCAAGAAATATCAAAACTTTATTGCAAAATCAAAGACACAGCAATAACACCATGGATCCTTTATTTTTTATCATAAGAAACTTTTTTATTGCATTTTGCCTGAAACAGAAGAAATTTAATATTAGTAGGTTACCTGTGGAGATTCTTTGGCACACTTTATATTTCAAGACTTAAATAGAAAGCATATATTGCTTTATTAGCATTCTCCTATAAAAAAATCAAAATTAACATCTTAAATTATCTACAGTCCAATTTTCTCCAGAAAATTACCAATTTCTTCAGTGTTCCATGCTTATGGAGGCAGATTTATGGTGATACTGTAGGCACCTAACTCTAGAAGCACATTATAAATTAAAGGTTGAATATTGCTTTGCCAAAGAATTCTTTTCTTTGTAAGAAATTCTCCAGAGAATTTATTTAATTAGCTAGCTCCCTAGATGCATGTAAAATCAGAGAGACTAAGGCTCCAAGCTGCACTGCCCCTTTTAGAAGTTCATGTTGTTTCTGTTTTTAACTTCCTGGGTTAAGTATTATCTTTATGCAGATTTCTTGGCCTGATGCACTATGTAATTCTAGTAAGCATGCATACTCTGGAAATTGCTGGGCTCTTGCATTAGGTCTAGATATAAAGTCAACGATGCATAAAGCTTTATTCAAAGAATAGAATATGCCAGTCTCCTTCAGGTGGCCTTGACCCAGTCTTTCTTTGTCAACAAAGTAATGCAGAGATTGAGTCATTCAAAGGGGTTCACTGTGACCCTTCTCCTGCAGACACATGAAGAAAATAAATAGGTGGGGCAGGGTAGACAACATAAAGAGGTAAGGTAAGTAATTTTCTAGAAAGAAGTCCACAGATTTAAAAAAAGAAAAAAGCCAAGATCATCAGGACCATTATAACATAAGGGATGTGTTCCAGGAGTTTGAGCAGAGTTCAGCCAGAATGTGAGAGTAAGGGGCAGAAGAAATCTTAAAGTGAGGTAGAGGGATGAGAAAGGGAAGGTAAAGGAATGAGAATGTTGATCAGAAAAATGATGAAGGACCGTGATACAATGCAAAGGAAACTGGTTGTACTTTAGGGGTAGCTGGAGCTCAAACATTTTCAGTAATTATACTCTTGTTATAGTAGAATTTTCTGACCAGTACTTACAACAGAGTACAGGACAGATTTGAGGATAGAGACCAAACATCAAATTGTAGAAAAGCCCATCTGAATGAAAATTTGAACAATGTTACCTGCATCAGAAAGGGAAAAGAGGAAACAGATTTGAAATGCACTGAGAGAGGTATACGGAATTTGTAGACCAACTAAATGGAAATTGTGGGGAAGGTGGATGAAATGCCCTTGTCCTCTAGTTCAGATCACAGGAGGATTAGCAGTGGCATAAAACTGGGAAGTAAAATGGAGCTGGGAGAGAATTTAATTATTTCTCTATTCGTCAAATTTCGTACTCCTAACATTTGTTAAAGCATCCCTATTTTATACCGTGATACTTCCAAAGACATTTGATAGCCTTAGAGAATTGTGATTTATAATTTAAATGTGAAAGAACTTTTTGACTATGCTAAAACCTAGAACATATTATCTACAAGCAATTTCAATCATGTTTTCTACCATTTTGAACACATCTTTGAGATTTCTTTTCCCATCGGGAAACAATTATGTTATTAAAAAAGACAATCACCTGGCTCTATTCATTTGATTAGAGTTTATAGTTTGAGATATCTTCTTCTTAGCATCATAAAATTTTGTTCTTGTGCATATCACCTTTCATTAATATCTCTGCCTCTAACAAAATAAACTGAAGTAAGCGATCTAAATCTTTTGTTTATTGTTAACTCATACGCTTGTCAACAAAAGTCATCTAGGGACTAGATTTTAGTGAAACAGGCAGCTGTTTATCTACTCTGGTGAAGTTACTTCAAGATGAAATATGGTATGACATGTTAATAGACATGTTTGACTAAATTTATGGCAGGTCAAAAACATAAAAGCCTTGCTTCCAAAGTGTGCAGTGTTTAACAGGAAGTTCAGTGCTAATTTTATCTTCTTGGGAAATGACTTGTTTACTTGGTACTCCTCCTTAGTAATTAATTTTCTTATAATTACAACTTTTTTCAATAATTTACCATGTGCGAGGCCAAGTGGCATAGATCTGTTTATGGGGAGGAGCATAGGTTAGCAGAGGACATTGCAGGGAAGGCACATACATGCTGGCGAGTGACAGTGAAGCGGTGGATCATTTTAGCCACATTAGAATGCATGGTGAATGTTGCTGAGGGTTTTGTCCTTACTGACTAGGCGATGTTCTGTTTCAAGAATGTGGTGAAATAACAATTTAGTACATTTGTACTACAAGGAGCTCGACTGATGTCAGAAATGGCAAGGTCAAGGAGAAGGCCAAGTTCTCTCTCCAACCTGCCAAAAGCTTTCAATGACTGGATTGTGATTTCTCAAATATCTTTGGAAGCACACTGCACTGAACAGAGTGACATCTATTTCTTCCTCCCAAGAAGCAGGAAATTTTCACAAAGAGGAAGAAAATTCCTATCTCTCTCTTTAGGAGAGCACTACTTGCCTCCAGAGTACATTAGTGCAATTTCAACTCTTACAAGCAGGTCTCTGAATCATGAGGATAATTCCATCTACTTACCCATGTCAGGAAGGGAGGCAGCATCTCTATTCTTGAGTGAGTTTCTATGCTTTTATCAGCAGCAGCAGCAGCAGCAGCCTTTTATAATCTAAGAAAATAATAATATCTACACAAATAATTCACCCAGTGGAGAAAAACATTGTCTCAAGATAATTGATTTCCCTGATCTCGGGCTTTAAAGCAGTAAAATGTGAGTGTTAAGTAGGTGCTAACTTTATCTTCTTTCTTGGTGACTCACTTACCTGGAATTAAAGCAATAGAAGCCACACTGTTTAGATGGTAGGTACTGGTGTCAATGCTTCCTGGTGAGGATCATGTCACCGAGCAGGAGCAGTGCCTGTGTCTACGTGGTTGGCTGCAAGGAGGGATGGAAATTGTGAAGGCTTTGGAGTTGGCTAGGACTACCACTCCAGCTCTGCCCATTCGTACTTGTGCAACCTCAGGCAAGTCAAGATTGCTGAAGTCTAAAGTGAGTGAGAAAACCCAGAGACGATTGCACATTGTAGCTCCTGGATTATTTTAACTATTAATATATATTTTAAAATTGCATTCATTTTCTTTCTCATTATTTCCTTTTCACTTAGAATTAAATATCAGCTCTGAAGCACATCTGCTCTGTAGCAGACTGAGTACGAAAGGGCTCCTGCAGTGTGGAACCTGAATTCACGTTGGGTAGTGAATGCACCATTTCTTCCCGGAACTCCTGTAGCCAAGAGCTGCTGTTCTCAGCTGTCATGACTTTGATGCTATGCAGATAGTAAAGCATGCTTCACCCTATTTGTGAATTTCATGTTTTCCTCAACACACAAAGGGAATAGGGAGACCATTTTGATCCTGATGATAATCACTATGTTCTTTCTTCTAATTATAATATGACTACGTTAGTCTTTTTAGGTCGATAAACTACAAAGTGTGTTTGAGAACACTTTTCAATCTGAGTACGCATTTCACGGAAATGCAAAATGATGTCATCGTATACCATGCTTTAGTTTTGTACAATCAACTGACCTCAGCTCTTGGCACATTTTTGCATTTGAGTTCTTTGTTACTTTTCTTGTTGCTGACACAAAATATCCAACACGCACAATGTCATTATTTTTTCTGTGATTGGTTAATACACAGAAAATGGATAAGAATGTCCATGATAGGTTTGTATGGTAGTTTTTGTTTCTTTGACAAGCGTTTTCTCCATTTGAAGCAAGCAGATCATTAAGCCAAGTTCAGGACTGTCCTGAACACGCAGTCTTTTGTCAGTAGATTTATCCCAGGCCATGAAGCTCTCCTTCTTAAAGGACGTGAGTTTTGCTGTCTGTCCTCAGAGCTAGGACCAGGGGACTGGGAAATGGTTAAGTGGAGTAAACATAGCTCCTACCAAATGTAGCCAGGCACCGAGGGGATGTACGAAAGGGCTCCTGCACACAAGGAGCCAACCAAGCCTTAATTACGCTTTGCCTTTCAAAATAGCATATCGGCCCAAATCGTTAATGCTGCATTAGAAACAGGTTTGGCCATCTGACAGTGAAAATAGTCTAGGGATCTGAGTTAAAGGATCCTGGTTTCCATAGCTGCTTATACGATATGTAATTTGCTGGTGAGCACTTGGCCACAGTATCGGATTCATGCTGGGTGGGAGCAGGGTGAGTTTCCCACTCTTCCTCGTTCCCTTTCCTTGACTTGCCTTTTCACATCCAATCGTCAGAACCCCAACACCGCGACTCCCCGGATGCCCTTCCACAGCCTGATTGAATGTGTTCTTGAACTGAGTCTCATTCTCTGTTGACTGATGCCTTCTTGAAAATGAGCCGTTTAGCTGTTTAGCTGAGAAGGTTTTCCCTCTTCACTATATACATTAGCAGAGACTGTCACTGTATATGTAGAGGACTTGTGTGTGTGTGGTAGGGTTTGAATCAAGGGCCTTGCACATGCTCAGAAAGCACTGTACCTCAGAGCTACATCTCTACATCTCTCAGAGCTACACACTAAGTTTCTCATGCTGAACTCAAATTTGGGGTCCTCCTCTCTCAGTATCCAGAGTAGCGGGGATTGCAGGTATGTGCTACTGCTCCCAGTAGAAAGTTATTTCTACAAATAAGGTTTCACAATTCTAAGAAAAACTCATGAAAAGCATGCTTCCAGACAGAGGAGTATTGTTTGGGTCCCATTAAATCTCTTTAGTTGGGTAATGAAATGCGTATAGCCGCACTCTCTTGGAGCTACCGTGCATAGTATCTGTCATTTGGTGTGTAGGCAGGTATTCACTACAACAGAATAACTGTGTAGTGCTGAGATTTATCCATTGTTACTACACAGAACTGGAGTTGCCCCTCTTTCCCACTGTCTACCTTTATGCTTTTCAGTTCAACAGTTTTTGCTAAATGCAAAGTTACCTCCAGCATCCTTATTCTTCTAATATACTGGAACAAATATGTACAGGAAGGTCACAAAGTAAATTTCCACTCCCAAAATAAATATATTAAGGCAGGGTAGAAAATAATTTTAGAATTAGGTATATGGGTAGCCTATGCAGAGATTTGTGTGTGAAACCAACAACTAATGTTAGTAAGAAACTTGAAAAAGATTAAGCAAAATTTATAAAAGTACCAGAAGCACTCACTTCAGCGCCTCACCTTTACTTTCTTCTTCCTTTCACTTTTCTTTCTTTCCTTTTCCTTTTCTTTGTTTTTTTACGGCCTTGATCTCCTGTTTTAAAGAATGCATAGATGTTAATCACAGGCATAGCTTGCCCATTTGTGGCCTGTGGGGCGATGCCTGCTGTTGCTGTGTCTGGACGCTAGGTGGCGGTGATTCTTCATCCAGGAGGTGAAGCGAGGCCAAGGCGCCACGAGTGGCACCATGTGAAGGGCTGTAGACAGTTTGGCTTGAACTGATATGTGTGTCCAGATGATGCAGATTAAAAAACAATTTGTGGAAAAGGAAACAGAATTTTGTGGAAAAGCAGTCAGAATTTCATGGAACTTTCATTTGAATTTTTAATTAATGAGAATAATTGCTCCTTAACTGTTGTCCTTAATCAGTGCCCACGGGGAATCCTCCATGATTTCGAGTATCTGCGTCTTTAACGCACAACCGAACATAAAGTAGTCAGAGCATCGTCTCCCAGATTAGTGCATTCATTTCGTCCCTTTGTCTTGCTCCTGTATAATTTTATCTTTAAATGTTGTGGAATTATTCAAAACTTTCAACTTAATTTTCAGTCAGATAACAAACGGACGTTCAATAAACATTTCTAAGTGTTTAGAATGTGCTGTGCACTACTTAACCTGCCCGGGATGCGGTAGTAAATTGATTAATAATAATAATGAGAATCTCTTGTGGAGGTTAGATTTCTACATCGATTTCATTCTTTGGTATTTGTATTTCACTGACTCGTATGTTGCATCATTGGCTTGTAGAATCATCACAACCTTTACAATGCGCAGATATATAGTTGGGGATTTATATGAGGTATACTGGGTAAGCACAAGGATGAAATGTTGGAAGACATTAGTGATTAGATTCATTTTATTGGGAAAATGGGCATTAATTTTAATGGAAAGATGGAGAGTGTTTATTAACATTGTTGATGGATCAACGGTGGAATTATGGAATTGTAATCCACAGAACCTAAGTCCCTAAGATTTTTCAAAGAGGTTCAGGGTTAAAATAATATTCATAATACTAATTAGTTATTATTTATTTTTTGAATATGATGATACTTTGTCTATTGGTGGAAAAATAATGCTAGGTAAAACTAGTAGCACCTTAATCAACCAAAGGAATGACACAAAAATATACTGGTGGCTAATGTTTTTCTCATTGTTACGCACTTCCGCTTAAGACTATTAATAAGTGTGTGTCTAAAATTATGCATAAAGTACTTCTGACACAGAAATATATTAACTGTCATTGGGAAAAGGACTTAAGAGAGTCCTTCAGCTGTCAGCTGAACGTACTGACTTTTTTCATAGAAAACCATTTTGGCCTAAATTAACAGAAAAGTCAGCCAGTTACTGATGTTAAACTATTAACTCAAAAATGGTCAAAGAAATCAGTTATTCTGAGGAAAACTGATAATGTTACTAAAATAAACCAGCCAATGCCCACTCCACACCCAAACAAAGCGACAATGACAAAACACTTGTGGTCTTTCATGTGAAGATGAGAATTTTGGAAAACTTACACCTACCATTATGAAAATGATAGCCACCTGATAATTGGACTTTTCTGATAAAATGTTTAGGTAGTTTAAAAACTGATACATTAGCATTGTGTAATGTAATGTGTCACCCTTCATAAAATTGGCATAATTTAGTGAATCTGTATTTTTCAGATTACTCTTGTGTTACAGTACAATATCAGGCTTGGGTTAAAAAAAAAAATCTGCCTCCAAAATTAACCAGTGGTTGTAATGTAATCAGTGGTTCTAATGTAATTCTGATGTAATCACATGAGGAAGGTTTATGAACTGATTGAAGCTGCCACAGTGCAACTCACAGGCAAGAAATTGTTACTCGTTGAGTTTTGTTGTACTATCAAAGGATACTCAAAACTAGCTGAAATAGTAAAAATTTTCCCTTTTCCAGCTATATCTACCTCACATCTGTGTGTGTTCTTATATCCCTCTTGTAACTAAAACATTAGGCAAGAAACTGAATGCAGAAACAAATGTGATATTATAGCTTCCATTTCTGTAGACATGGAAGAGATTCGGGAAAATGTCAAGCAAGGCTACTCTTCCTATTCACTGGATTTTTGTTTTAAGAAATAGTTCATAAAATGTTATTTATTTTAACATGCCTTGAGTTAATGTTAATGAAATTAATAATTTCTCATTTTAATTTCTAGCTTAGTAAACATCAATAAATATATATAAATGAGAATTCATTGAGGTCTGCAGTAATTTTAAAGGTGAAAAGACTTGCTGAAATTTAAAATTTTAAGAGCCATGCATTATGTCATAGAAGTGTCAGTAAAACAGTATTTTTTTTCCCATTTTTTGGAAATTGTGATAAATTTAACATACCTGTTACAGACCACAGTGTTCTCAAGTTAGTTTCTACATCTGAATCATGTGAGAATTTTGTGCAAAATACATATTTTAGTGATCTCTTTCTCTCAGAATTGTTTCTATTAATCCAGGGGAAGGCAAAAGAATCAAGAGCTTTTAAAACTTTCTTTAGGTGATTCTGAGGTTACCAAAGCTTAAGGACTATGAATCATTATTAAGAAATAATAAATATTTTAAAAGTAGTCCTATAAAAATATTTTTGTCCTTTCAAAAATGATACACATATTATTTAACATTAGCAAAATACAAAAGTACCCCAAACTAATTCAAAATCCGTCATCTGAAATCTCATTAAAAAATTTAAAAAATAATTGTTGTTAACATTTCAAGGTAGGTATAGTCTTGGACGTGTGTAGGGGTATGTGTTTCTGTGAGTTCCCAAAAGGAAGAGTATGTGTTTTGCTTTTTAATGACTTAATATTTAATGAGCATCTTTTCTCCAGCTGCTGCTGGGGAGGGTATGTAGGTCCGCATACATCCTATGCATCAGCTCTGCCTCTGAGACCAGCTATTGGTATCCTGACGCTACCTATGGAGACCTGTGGTTTCCAAACCTCGCTGTTTCAGTACTCAGAAAGGCATTAGCTATATTGCTTCCTGGGCTCCGTACTCAAAGATCCTAATATCTGTTTAACTTATTTCCTATGAAAAGAGTCATCAAACACTATGGAATAAAGTTTTCCAGTCTTTATCTCAGGGAAGGTGTTAAATTGTCAGAGTGTTGTCCAAAAAATCTCATTACTTGCATTCTTCTTAAGAGAGAGATTCTTCCCCAATGGCATTTTAAAACTTATACCAAGTTGATAATGAAAAAATGTGACCCATGTGTGTTCCACTGTGATTGTTTGGGTACCGGGTAGAGTTGGACAATTTTCATGCTTGTTTGCATTTCTTTGACCTTTGGAGGCTGCTGTTAAGCAGCCCTCGCGTGTCCTCATGGAACTTCCCTGCAGCCACCGCCAAGCGCAGTGCGCACCAAGCCTCGGGATGGCCATGCTAATATTTCTTTCCATTTGAAACATAGCTTGTCAGCCTTTCATCATCTCTTAGCGACACTGTAAACATGACAAGAGATGTACTGAGAATTAAACGTACGCTTTGATTCCAGTCTCCTCCCCACAACTTGATTATTGTAAATACGTTTTATTTTGATTCATTTAAAAAGGCATGGGCCAGAGGTATAAACTCTTCAAGTAAAAGTGTTGGAGAAATTATATGCTTCAAATGGGAAATAAATTGGCAGTAACTACTGTACAGTTCTGCTTGTTATCACTGGCAACTGTCTTGCAAAATTCAGATAGACCGACTCTTAGTGAGAAGGTGGCTCTCTTCCTTTTGTGGCCTAATCTCCAATCACCAAGCCTGTGAGTCATGAGAAATAGAAGTCTTAGAATTGTATCAAGTGAAGTGTGTCCTGGCAGGAAGCGACCCAAGGCTGCCTTTGGAACTGGACGTTGCTGTTGTGTTGCAGGACGTGCTGTGCCTTTAAGCTTGGGGAAAGTAAAAGAAGAATATTTCTGGGAAATTTTTCTAAGATTGATGCCTCTGTGATCCTTTGTACTACACTGCCACAAGTGACCATATGTTTCCTTTCAGTGGTTTTGATAACTTTTTAGAGTTGGTTTTAGTTAGTCGGTGCTGGAAGTAGCCACAGGATGGCAAGCCCAGAGGCCTTGAGCTGAGGAGCCCGAACTGAGCTTCAGCAGAGGCTGATTTTAAGCCGAGCCCAGTTCTATCAACTGTGCTCTAGTCTAGGACACTGTTGAGAAAGTAACTGAGTACCGTTTGTTCAGGGAGATACTGAGCATACATCAGGATGGAGTTAGACCCCTAGGGGAGCACAGCCCACAGACGCTTGATACCCACACCCAGAATAGAGGGGCCTGGGAAATTGTCTGAAAGCTATATCCTGGGCAAGGAGTGACTTATCCTGAGAAGGTGGGGCAAGGATTTTCTTCCATGAGTCCGTGTGAGTATTTGCAGGTCTGCTCCAGTCCCTGCAACCTCCCACACACCTGGGAATAAGTTGGTATTCATGGTTGGGTAAAAGAGACTGAAAAGGAATCTATCCAGAAGGACTCATGTGTCAAGGGAGGAAGTCTGATTCTGAGAACCCCGTTAATCTTCTTTTTTCTTAGCTAATTAAACTGTTTTTTAAAAAATGATGAAAGTGAACAAAATTCTTACTGGTACTCATGAGATAATCTACTAAAATTGTAACATAAATTGGAATCAAATCTTTCCCTTTTCCATGGTTAGCACAGAGATTTCTGTATGCATATGTTGCTTCATGTTTACCATAGTCTTATCTGGGAAGACTGTAGAAAGGCAATTAAAACAATGGTTTCCTATGATGAGAACAAAATTGAAGACCATTGAATTTAAGATACTTATTTTATTAACATTCACTTGCTAATTTAGTCTGAATTTGCATTGTAAAGATAAATGTACATTTTTATGCAAGAATTTCTTAATGCTTTTGATTCTTTGCATAACAATGTGGGGTATAAATGAATTACTATGTATACCTTAAAAATTCTTATGTATTACCTTATTCAGGATAATATCAACTAACTTGCTGTTGTGAAATCTGGATGAAGTTGTGCGAGTCACTTTTAATATAAGTTTGTAAACACCAGCTCTATTAAAAGCCCAACATATGCAAGAGTTCTTGTGTGTAAAAGATTTCTAAATAGTGAAGAAGAGGAGGTGATAAAATAATGATATATTTCAGTTACAATTTGTGAGTGTATTAGGAGAGATATTGTAAGTTTAGAAAGAGTATAAAATTCTCAAAAAAAGTCATGTGAAGACCATAGTGTTTTCAAAAGAACAACTACAGGGCATGTTGCGTTTGGCCTTTGAGACAAGCCTGAAAAGAGGCAATTATCAATAAATCAAATGGTAACAAATGCTAGTGAGACTATGGGGAATAAAAAACAATTCTGTACATTGTTGATGGGAATGTAAGTTAGCATAACCTCTATGGAAATCAGTATGGAGATTCCTCAAAAAACTAAAAATAGGAATTCCAATTTGACCTAGCTAGTCCCCTTCTAGTTGTCTTCCTGGAAGGGTTAAATGCATTATATCACAGTAATACATGTACACATGTGCTACAGCAGCACAATTCATAAAACCTAAATCTTGGAAATGGTCATCAACAGATGAATGGATACAGAAAACATGGTACAAAGAAGGATGCATTGAGTCATTTATAGAAAAATAAATAAACCTTGAAATCATAATGTTAAGTCAAATACATCAGACGCACAAGCTGAAGTTTCACTTACATGAAACACCAAAATATAAATGTTGGTGATCAAAATAAAAGATAGAAAATGTGAAACATAGGAACAAATCTTTTGCAAAAGGAGAGGGAATAAAAAGACAGGGGAGAAGGAAGCGGGAGTTAAAGAAGGGGAAGGAGATGACAAAGAATGAAACTGTGCTATGCCCTTTACCAACTCCCCACAATGAATGTAATGATTACATACTGCAAAGCAGTAGTAATAAAAATAAATTATTTTTTACAAATGCTTTAAAGTTTGTGTACTTTGTATTGGCAAGGAGGAAAGAAGGCTTAGAAGAAGCTGTTGTAATGAAAGTGATTTGGGTATGGTGCATAAATTGGTTTGGTTCACATCAAGAAATAGTGGAGAAAGTAAAATTTCAATAGTAATTATATTTATCTTGTCTATTGCCTTCCCTTCCTCCCTCCTTTCCTTAACTTTTCACCTGGAAAGAAACTAAGCTCTTAAGTGGTAACCATGTAATGCTTATTTCTCGACCTTCTCATACTATGAACTGTGAATGATGGCTAATGAGTGATTTAGATTCACTTCTTGAAAGACAAAGCCAACCCCTTCCGTGACTGAATTTTTTAACCTGCTCTGTGTATTGTTTGATGTGCTAGCATAATTTACCAAGAGACACCAGAATCACCACGTCACCTGCTCCTCAGATCAGAAGGTGATTGTGGCTTTGAGTGGATATTAATCAGCCACAGCACTGCCTGGTCAGAAAGAGCAAGTGTCCTAGCCTTTTACCTCATGAGACCTTGACTGTCCATCCAGCATAGGTCCCGAGGGAGCCGCGTGTGGTGGACTGGAGTGGCCAATGTGCTTCAGGTGAGAAGGCGAGTGTGACGGATAACCTGTGTCTGGAAGCCTCTCTTTCGCGTGAGAAGCACGATGTTACTCACAGGAGCACTTTTATTGCTACTTCTTCTTCCAGTCCTTTAACATTTTTATACTGTGAAAAGAAAAAAAAAAAAAACTTGTGATTATATGCAGGAGTTAGAAATTCATGGCATTTCTGTAAATTGCGCTCATATATACCTGCATGCTTTCGTTTTCATTTCCTCAATGTGAATGCTGGTTTGATTCACGAGTTAGGTCATCACTGAAAGTCACTTTCTATGCAGCCTCAAAGCAGTACGTTCTCTACAGCGATGATGATTTCCATCCTAAACAGCAGAAATCAGATCTCCTAATGGTGATTCCCATTCATTGTAAAGAAAATGACCACAGAAAGAAATACTAACCTATGGGTATAGTAACCAACACATCAGTAGAGTTTAAGTGAGGACTTGACAACAGTATTGCAGGAAACTTGGAAATACTTTGATGGAGAGCTCTTATTCCATGAAACCCCAGAGGTGGGAGGTGAGCCAAAGGAAAAATTTTGTATTTTGCAATTTTTCCTAAATGTGGCCATGGGCCAACATAATATAATTACACAAGCTGTGTTTGCCAAAAACTAAATATGAACAAACATGGAAAAGACAAGATGTTTGTAGGGGAGACTATAAGCTTGTGATGTAAAGCAAAAAGTTAATAAAATGTTCAATGCAGATGAAAAATACTAATGCCAGAATTTTTACAGGCAATTGCTGGCAAGGTATTTCCTCAGAACTAAGTGTTCCCAACAGCAATTTGTGTTGAGTCAAGTTTCTATTTTGATGAGATTTTTTTATACAATGGCATATAGAAAAGAGTTTGTCCCCTTAATTTACAACTTGTGATTTCCCTATTATTTAGAGAACGTGGAATCTTCTATAGGGACACATCAATTGGGGTCCTCTTCGAATGTTTTCTATTCTATCAACTATTTATAAGGCAATAAGACTTTGTACAATTCCCATGCAGTTTCTGTTTTCTCTTTTTCAAAATGTTTCTTAGACTCGATGCTTAGGGCTATCCTGTGCATGTTCCATGTATTTAGAGATATTATTGTTTACAACTTTGAAAAATATTGCACTGGAGGTTTTATGCCTTTATTTCCTGAGATGACTTCCCAGGAAAAGTTTTAAGGTACGATCGCTTCAAAATTTGATCATGGAAGTTTAAGAATCAGCAGTGCTCCAACTAAAAACAACTAAAATGAAGAAACTTTTAACCTGAGGGGACAAGGAGATTGCTGAAGTTTATTTCCTTTGGAGGAAAAAAAATGTTAAAGATAGGTCTAATAAACTTTTCAGTGTTAAGTATTTTTCTTCTGTGTATTTTCAAAGATCTCAGCTATCATCCTTTTCCTTTACTAGAACTGGTTATCCTTCCATTCTTGAGGTAAAGAAATCTCAAAATATTAGAAAAGATGGGCATAATTTCTTTTTCTACCAGGATTCTTAAGCCCAGATGTTTCCAACTTTAGGCTAGGAGCTATTTCCTGTGGTGATACATCAGTTTGCATTTCTACAGTATTATATAGTAGGAATTATACCATATATATATATATATATATATATATATATATATATATATATACACACACACACACACACACACACACACACTCTCTCTCTCTCTCTCTCTCTCTCTTTGTCTGGTTCTTTCACTTACTATGATTATTTCAAGATTAATCCAAGTTGCAGTGTATACTAACAGTTTGTTTTTATATTGGTGAGTACTGTTTCATTGATTGGCCTATATTTGCCTTTTTTTCTAAGTTTTCCTTATTACAAAAAAAATCTGACATATACTTTTTCATTGTCTCCAGACTAAACATTCACTATGAGTAACACGGCTGGATCACATGGTAGAGGTACATATAACTTTTTAAGAACTTGACAAATTGTTTTCAAAAAAAGAATTTAATGTTTTATATTCAAATCCATGGAGTATAAGAGATGTAGTCCCTTTATACATTCGCCAGTGGCTGACAAAATCAGTCTTTTTAGTTTTAGATACAGTATTATAGTACATGAATATAGATATCTAATTGGGGCTTTAAATTGTATATTATTAATGAATAATAATGCTAAACATTTTACGTGTGCTTAACCATCCACATAACTTCTTTAGGGAGACTGCCAAATATTTTACCAAGTTTTAATTTAGTTTTCTAACTTTTCAGTTTTCAAACTCTTTTTTATATTCTCACACAAATCATTCTGTGAAGTAATGATGTGCAAACATTTTCTCCAATTATCTCTTGTCTTTGTGTTTTCTTCATAGATACCTTCAAGGCACAGGTAATTTTGCTGAGGGCTACCTTTTCCTCTTGTGCTTTATAGGCTGCACGTCAGGGACTGTATCAAAGAAACCCTTAGCTGATTCAATTTGACAAAGGCTTTTCCTATCCTGCTTTCCCTTAAAATTTTCATAGCTTTAGGGTTTATACTTGGGTATGAAAAGTGCAATAAGTTTTACATATACTGAGAGTGAAGACTAAAGTTCCTTTTCTTGTATATAGTCCCCCAATAGTCCTGATATCATTTGTTGCTACAATTATCCTTTCTCCTTGGAAGTGCCTTTATATGTTCATATGAGGGTGGGTCTCTCTCTGATCACTCTGTTCTGTTCAATGGATCTGTGTTTCTATTTCGTTCTACGCTGCTATCTTGATTATCACAGCTTTACAGTATGTTTTGAAATGATATAGTGTTGGTCCCCCAATGTGGTTCACCTTTCTGAATGTTGATTTGCCCATTTTAGAACTTGTACATTCAAATATAAATTTCAAATAATTTTATCAATATCTACAGAAAATTGTGATGGGATATTGACTGTCGTCGCATTGAGGCCCACTTGGGCCAATCTGTATCTTAATAGTACTAAGGTTTCTACTCATTAATACAGGTGCATTTCTGTTTATTTTCATCAAGTTTCATTCCTATTAAATGTTTTACAGTTTTTAGTATCTAACACTTTTCACCATATTTGCCTAAGAACTTTGTAATTAGCATACTGTTATGCATAACATTTTCAAATTGTTTACTTTCAATTACTTCCTGGTAATTTCTGAAAGTAAGACTGATTTAATTTTTATAATTTATCTTGCAATCATGTTATTAATTTCTAATAATTTTATAGATTTCTTTTGATTTTATACATGGACAATGACATTGCTTGGAAATAAAAACATCTTTATGTGTTGACCAATGTAGATGTTTCTGTTCTCGGTGCCTGATATCCTACCTAGTATCTCCAGTGCAGTATTGAGTGAGGCCAGATATTCTTGCTTTCTTCCTGATCTTATGGAGAAAGTACTCAGGTTTATTTTTAACCATTAAAGTGATTTTATCTCTGTTTTCTATTTTATAATGTCCTTTGTCAGGTTAAGTAGTTTCTCTTCATTTTCTAATTTGCTAACATTTTTCAGTAGGAATAGTATGTAATATTACTAAATGCGTTTCATGTATTTATTGACATAATCCTATAATTTTCCTGTTTTTCTTTTCATCAGTATATTGAATTTGCAATTCACTTCAGAATTTTAAGGTCGGGTTGGTGGCAGATGCCTGTAATCATAGCACTCCAGAGGCTGAGGCAGGAGGATCAATGGGAGTTTGAGCCCAACCTAGGCTACATAGTGAGTTCAAGACCACTCTGAAATACACAGTGAAACTGTGTCGCAAAACAAACAAACACTACAAAGAATAAAACCAAAACAAAACAATAACAACAACATAAGAACTTTCAATCATACTTGCATTCCTTCAATAAATTCAGGTGGGCAATTGGTGTTATCCATCTGTATATTTTTGGATGAATTGGATTTGCAAAAATATTCATTTTTCATATCCATGTTCATAATATATATTTATCTACAATCTACAAGCTTGATGTTAAATTAATCACGCTTTGGATTCAGAGTAATATTAGCTTCATAGAGTGAATTGGGAAGTAAATTTCCCTTTTTAACTTTCAGAATAATTTGTATAGAATTAGTATTTTCTCTTTCTTAAATGGTTGGTAGAAGTCATGGAATAATCCATAGAAGACTAAAGTTTTTTTTTTTTTTTCTCTCTGAGGGAAGATCTTAATCTAAAAATACAATGTTTCAAATATATTTTGGGCAGGCTCTTTTTTTCTTCTAGTATGAATTCAGTAGGTTGTATATTCCAGGAAATTTGCTTGCTTCATTTAAACCTTGGCTGTGAAGCGTATTGCTTTAAAGATATTTACAGTATATTTTTCTCTTCCTTTTTCATTTATTACCTGTAGAATCTGTAATGATGTGATCTTTCTCTTTCTTACTAAAATCTCTCTGGTGATTTATATCTTCCTCATTTTTGCTTCTAATTAGTCTGGTTGAGATATTAGTTTATTCATCTCAGATCTTCAGATTTTAAAATAGAATTTTATATTGATATTTTGTTTTGCATTTTACTGACTTCCACATAAATCTTTGTTATATCACTTCTTCTATATACTTTGGATTTAATTAAGTCTCCTTTTCCTTCTCTCTTGAGGTGGATGGTAAAGTCATTCATCTGAAGGTTTTCTTTCCTTAAAGTAAGTAGACAGTAGATAGAGTAATCCAAAAGTATGAATTTGGAAAGTTGGTTAATAGTATGTTCAAATTGGCTAGATATTTATTACCTTTCCATCTCCTTGTCTGATTAATTGCCAAGAGAAGGTTATTGAAATCTCTGACAACAATTATGGCTTGTCCTTTCCTTCATACCATTTTTCTTTCACATATTTAGAAACCCTAAATTGGTACATCCTTGTTTAGGATTATAATATCTCCAGATGAAATGACCCTTCTGTCGTGACCTCTTTGTCTCTGTTAATATTCTTTGCTTTGACTTCTACTTTGAAATTCATGAAGTTCTTTATCTTTTCTTTTGATTCGTGGGCTATGTCTTTTGCCATTGTTTTGCCAACTAAGACTATACTTAAAAAGCAGTCTTTGTAGAAGGTATAATTGTATTTTACTTTTTACCCCTTTAATCTAATCTAACTGGTAGCACACTACCTTATGTATGTTCTTTTTTCTATTATCCACGTCGTTGAACATCCTTAATCTGATAAGCAATTTTCATGGTATAGGGAAAACTTACCAAAAAAAAAAAAAAACTAGAACCAATGAAGCCATGGCACTTGAAGCCACTTCTCTGGGGCTACTGTCGATTTACCCCTTTAGAAAACCTTGTCCCAACAGAAAGTTCACTGTTTCCAAAGTGGAACCATAAAGCACATGGTAATAGGGCAGTATATATCATACTCTGTAGGGAAGAAACAGTGAATAATAGAATCTACCCTACTCATCAGTCCTTAAAAATGTATGATAAGAAATACATAAATGTCAGTATGATTCTTTTCTATATTTCTCTTTAAGTGATTTAAGTGGAATCAGCATAAAATACCTTTTGATATTTTAGAAATGTTTCTAGTAAAAACAAGGATTATTTAATGTAGTGTTTGTTTATCATAAACAGATGGAAGACGCAGATAAACAGGCATTTATAAGTACTTCACCATGTGCCAGATACTCCACAGGACACAGTGAATATTTACTAAATAATTTTCACATAACAGATACATAGAATTATAATCACTTTGGTTTGATTTTACTACTCATGACAGTCCCAATCAAGCTGAGACAACCAAATAGTTTTGAGAATGCACTTGTGAGTGATGTTTGAACTTTCAGAGTTGAAAGAAGGCTTAAACTCCCTTTATCATTGCAAATATCTATGAACACAAGAAAAGAGTATCCTAATAACTAGCGATCAGTAACTCATTGTTCTAATCATGGAAAGATGAGGGCAATGCATGGCTCCTAGTGAGTTTCAGTCTGTCCTGGGGCTTCCTCTTCCAAGATGCCAGCACTACTGATCTGAAACGCTATGCCAGCCTCTCTTCAAAGCATTCATGTATCCAAGTCGGGCTCTGTAAGTCAGCTGTACCAACTGCAAGCATAGCAATCTTTTCGAAATGTAAATTTGAATAGGTGACTTCCGAGGTTTAAATAAAATTCAAAGATTTCTCATTACTTTTTATATAATGTTAAAATCACTTCTACAATAGGCTCATAAGCACTATGTATTACTGCCTATGCCTATGTGCTGTATCCCTCAAACGACCAGCCCCTACTCAGAGTGACCCTCCTAACTGGGACACCCAAGTCCCTCCCTAAAGCTTTGTCTCTTTCATGAGCTTAGCTTGTGCTTGTAGATACAGTAGGAGAGAATGAACTACTTGCATAGTTCTGTAGTTCATGTTTGATGATTGAAACATAGCATAGCATTTAGCTCAGCTCTAATAGCTAATATAGTTGGTATTTTAGACACTTTGGAATTAACTTGAAAGAATCTAATTTTATAAACTGATTTTCCTTTTGGTTTTCATGCATTCTATTTTAATAGCAATGGAATGGCTTCAGTTTTTCATCTTCCTACAATATAAGTACTTTGGGAAAAATTCATATTCCCTGATAACATTTCTTCATCTGTAAGTCTATTAAGATGGTACCTTCAATATTACTAAAATATAGCAGGTGCCCGAAATACACTAATTGTCATCTAACTACTAAAATAAAGGCACAAAAATGATGCATCAACAACATATCTGATAATTTGTAGTCTCTCAAGTCTAAGCAAAGGAAAATTAAGATGTTTCTAGTCAAGTATTTTACTATTATGAGCAAAACTAAGTTCTGTGAAGATTAAATGATTATGAAAGATAGTTCTTGACAGGAAAAGCAATTTAGGTCTCCTCAATTTATGTGTCATGTTCTACTTCTAAGCGGCCTGAAGATAATTCCTAGAGCTCATTTTAGGGAAATGAAATTGAGCTGCCTTGACATTGATTCTAATTACTTTCTCCATTAGCCCCAATTACCTGAATCCAAAATTTTAATGGATAACACCATGAATGATACTTTCTAGAATTTGATAAAGTGCTATGTATCATGGTTTTCATTGGTCATACAACATCAATAGAATGTTTTCTTTCAAGTTGTATTATTGGCCCTGAAACATGACTAATTTACTTTCAAGTAATGTATGTATCATCTCACATGAATGATTATTTGCATTTTGAAATTCAGTGCTTATCAGTTACAATAAAATAGTCGACAAAGGGATTCACCCACTCCTTCTGATCAATATTCATCTTTGTCAAGTTTTAAATTCTTTAGGCACAAACAATCTTTCTTTCCCTTTCAAGGAAATAATTATATTCAGATTATGTGAGCAACCTTTTATTGAACATGTACTTCGTTTATGGCTTGCCTCTTCATGAGAATGGGATTCATCAATTTAACTGTTACCAAGTGCCAGCAATGCAGGGCTAAAGTATTGTTTAGTTTCTCTTCATAACTGGTACATTGTAAAGCACACAAGTCTCCAGACATAAAAAACCCAAGAAATCAAACCATAGCCTTTGCTTTGAGAGTTTTCCCTGCCTTGTGGCAGATGGATTGGCAGTGATTCAGTGAGTCAGTGGATGGGGGAAAAGCTGCTGCTGCCTCTTAGCACTAACTGGGACCAGGTTCTCTTCTTCACTAAAGTAATCAGCACTGCCTGATGCATCAGCAGCCTTGAGCGCTGCGGTAGGAGGAAGGTAGACAGCACCAGGAATATTTATGACGCTAACCATGCATTGAGAGAGGATGTTCCAGAAAGTTGTAATACTTAAAGATGTTATATAATTGGTTTGTAAAGAAAACAACAAGCAGGATGGTTGGCAGTGACAAGATGGCAGAGACAGATAATAATGAAGAGTTTTACGAAAGTTGGGAAATGGTAAATAGAACACTTCGTTAATTTGAATAATGTCAAATTCCAAAAAATGTCTTTTCTGAAGTTGTCAAGAAACAGTATGAAGTAAAAATAGGAAATAGGGTACACTGCAGTTTTGAAAGCATATTGTGAATTATTAAATGGGTCAGGAAGTAACATGAAAATGCAGGAAATGGATGAGAATATAACATTTGACAGATGGAGGTAGTTGAGAGGAGAATGAGTATGTGTAGGATTATGACTTCCTTGTGACACAAATTCAATATTGGTATCATCGCGAGAGTCATCATACGGCAGTAGGAACATTAAGATTTCTTATGATTAAACTGTAAATTTGAATTTCTATTTCACATTCCATTTATATTCATATTTCAGTATTATATAAACAGCTTGTCACTTTTACATTTCATGTCTATAATAAATAATGGTAGAGATGAATTTGTTTCTTGATCTCTAACTGTAAGTGTTTAACAAAGGCTGTTTCTTTCCTATACTATGAACTTTGCAGAGTTGCTAAGATTGATAACTCACTCAAGAAACTGGAGAAGGGAACAAGAAGAGGATGAACTGGCAAAATAAAGCATTGCTAGTTACATGTTATAAATTTCAGTAGGCACCAAAAATTAAGGCTTTCTTTGAAATCAGATATAAATTTTAGGATTATGGCTCTAGGTAAGCCTTTACAACTTACAAGTAACTGCTACTGTAAAAGATATAAACGATCGAAAGAATGTGCTCTCTAAGAATTTGTTCTTTTTGACCTGTCTAGCCGCTGATATGTCATACACTCATTCTTTTATTTCTTCTCAAAGAGATAAATAAGTAAAATGGGCTAGATGAATTAATAGATACATTCATTAATAAATGCTATCGTCAAGATTCTTATCACAAGGCAGGAATATCGAACTGAGCTAGCTTAAGTAAAAGGACAAACTTTGTAATGACGTTGAAAGATCTTAAAATATCAAAGTAAAAGTACAAAGAGGCACTTAAGCAGGAAAGTCAGAGTCTGTCTCAATAGATAGGACTTCAAGACAAGGCATTCACTATGGCATGGGAGAATAGAGAGGAAAAGTATTTACTACAGTATACAATGCAGAGGACTTCCATTTATTATAAAATTTATGTGTCATTGCTTTAGATACATAGGTATACTGATGACTCTCAAATTTATGTCTCTGTGTAAACATTCTCCTGAATTCCAGAATTATAGAACCAACTGTGCACACAATATCTGTACTTCATAGTCTAATAGACTTCTGATAACTAACATTTCTCAGCAGAGGCCCTCCCGCATGCCTCCACAAAGGGTCCTATGCCAACCTCAACACTTCCTGAAGTTGCGCCTCTTTTTATCCAATTATTAATGCATAAAAGCTGAAGTCATTATTGACATTTCTTGGTCCTTCACATCTCAGCTCCAGTACCTTTTCTTTTGTTTCATTTAGAATGTTACATTACTCTCTTGGACCTTCCTAAATTTGGTCTTCTCCTTGAGAGTCTATTGTCTATTTCCAATGAGCTCCTTTTTTTTTTTTTTTTTAATCCTTAAGGCCATTCTAGGTCTTTCTTTTGTACGAATCACATCACCTCAAGTCTTACTTTGTCTAGTAGCTCTGCTTTGTCTACCTGCTTCCTGGACTCTTTTTTGCCTCTTCTTCTTCCTTCCCTTTGCTCACTATGCTGTAGCTATGTTTGTTGCACCAGTTGAGATAGTGCTATGACAATAATTTTTAACATCTGCATTTGGTCCTTGTATATGATGGTCAGGTTTGTGTGAACATGAGAAGAGACATGGGAGAAACAGAAGGAAACAAAGATCCTTACACTTTCAGGATTTAGAGAGGAGTCAAGGCATGCTAAGTAGCAAAATGTGAAAATATCAGATGACAGAAGACATCAGAGAGGAAAAGTAAAGCCTAAACCCCTTATTGCATTTTCCATGGGGAAAGGCAGAGCCAGGTAAGCGATTTAGGAATGTCTAGTTTGAATAATTCCAGTGGGCTCTGAATTATAGTGATAATCCTTAGTGGCCTGGCACCTGGTCTTGAGTTTTTTTAATGCGAAAGAATTTTGCCTCTTGGAGTAGACAGGCCAGATAGCAGAGGGCTAGCTTTGCGTTGGTTAGTTTGCCTTTGAAAGGCATGCTCCTGGTGGAGTTCTTTGATGCTTCATAGAAATGGGTAGCCTCAAGGCTGCTGTCCATTGTTCAACAGAGGGTTGTAATTTTTAGTGATATCACAGCATCATAATAGTCAGAAACTAAAAACAAAAACATTCCTAACACAGGAATGCAAAGTCATGTCCATTCAAATGAGAGAAGACGGAATGGAGAAGGGACACCATTTTCTTCATTATTTTGGCCTGGAAAATATCAGTCTTGCTTATGTACTATTTTCAAAGACCAGAGATATGGACATCCTTGCTGTAAAAGATGGCAACGGGAGAGGTAGTCCCTGGATAAAAAGTTAACTTCCAGATATGATTCTGTACTCTGGAAGGTGAGCACAAATATTAGGTGAACCTCCCTGGCTCATTAATCTACCAGCTAGTCCTTGAGAACAATGTGAATCCTCCTTCACTGAGTACTTTATTTGACATTCATTTTGCCTGGAACACTTTCCTAGACTCCTTCATGCTTCATTTCTTCCAATGATTCTGATCTTTGTTCAGTTATCAGCTATTCAAAGTGGCCTTCCTGATCACTCACCTTATCTCAATCACAAGGAACTCTGGCTCCTTCCAAGGCAGTGTCTCTGACCCCACCTGAAGGTAAACTGGTTCTATTTCTTATTGTATCCTTAGTGCCAAAACTCATTATTGGCAAATTGTGTTAGTAACAGATATTTAAATATAGAGCTTTGAAGCACTAGAATATAATGATTATTTCTAAATTTAAAAAGGTATAAATTATTGGAGAATATGTTCAAAGATTGGTATGATTACACGAAGTGGAAAAGTATATTGTAATCTCCAAATGATAAGTGGGTTCATATAGGATATAGTTTGGGGCTGTGGAGACTATTTTTCATCAAAGCTGTACCTATAAAGCATTTCTGAGCTGAAAATGACATAGTATTGTTTGCCATTAATTAAGATAATTGTGAGTGTGATGGGAAGGCAGAGAGTGAGAGGGGACAGACAGAAGAGGGAGACCAGTCTATTGTATGAGCAAGAAAAGTGAAAACCAGACACAACAGTCAAGTTTTCCAGGCAAAGTATTGCAAATTTCATAATGAGATTCTTATAAAATATTCTCACAATAACCTTTGATATAGGCATTATTCTCCTTCATTTTGAAGATAAGAGTAATAAATTTCTAAACATAAACAACTTGCTTAAGATTATAGTTAACTGACTCAACCTAGTTTGTCTACCTACAAATTGAATTTTTAGCTTTCAGAATAATTCAGACAGTGCAGTAGACCCTTTCTGAGGTTGTGAGACTGCTGGTTGATGGTAGACAGGGAGGTAAATACAAGGAATCTGGGGCAATGATGGAGCATACAAGTTAATGGCATGTATGACATTAGTCTAGACAGAGGGGATAAGGGGAAGAATTGATTTCTCAAGGGGGAAGTAGTGATAATTTTAGATGTTTTGTTTGGGGTCTCAAATGCTTTCTGATGTAACAAAACATTAGAAACATGTTTTCAACCACTAATGTATAAACAATGATTAGAACAACTCTTGTCAATCATTATTTTTAAGGCTTGTGATTAATATTTCCAGTGATAATATTTCCTTGTACTTGAGATAAAGAAATCTCCCACCAGACTGAAAGTGAATTACTGACTTTTGGCCTGAGGAAAGCAAATACATTCACACAGTCAGCTTTACCAAGAATCACTGTGTTTCTGTAGTTAGGCCAAGTACAGACTGACTGCGGCACAGCAAACACAAGTAATGATAAATGGTGGGATATCAAATTAGAACAGGTGTCTAGCAGGGTACCTCAGTGATGGGTACTGGGCCCGGTCTTACTTAACACTCTCATTAATGATTTGGAAAAGCAGGTAGGCAGTATGTCCAGCATGGAGAGAAGCTGAAAGTCGAGGGGAGAGTGTAATCAGCTGCAGACACACTCTTTTGCCAAATGCTGCCTAATTTCCAGTGAATGAGAAGAATCACATAGTTTGAAACTATACTTATATAATTTAAAGATAAATTGGATGGATGTTTTCCAATCTCTTAACAATATAGAACAAAAGGAAACAGTATATTATTTATTTGGACACTGAGAGGAAGAGTCAGTTTAGATGGAAATGACTTGTGGATCTGAAGGTTACAGGTGCCCAGTGCATATGTAGAAGCTCAGGTATAGAGGAATTAAGCCCCTCCCACAGCTATCATTTGTCAAAGAAAAATGATCATTTGTCGGCAAGTATTTGAGAAAATTTGTTTGATTAGAGATTGCGATGAATGTATTTAGGACGAAATGACATCACTTGGAGCCTCTTCAGTCTATAAATCTGATAAAAGTGTCTTTTCAGAACCATCTGTCCAGGGACCTCAGATGTCTGCAAGGGCAACTGGAAAGACAAGTTATGGAGAATAATTTATGGTTAGCACTTTCATTCCAGTGCCAGAAGTGATAAAAATCAGGGAAAGGGAGAGAACCGTATTTTGCAGGTGAGTCAATTGAAGGCAAAATGACTAGCTCAGTTCCCTGTGCAATGGTGTCCATAAACATATGTATACAATAACATGTGATGTCACTTGTCCAGCAAGTTCTACGCTCTCTCCACTTTAATAAGGAAGTATGCTTTCCAAATATTCCACTTGCTTTCCTATGTTTCCTGGCTTTTTCACAATTACTTGGGAGCCAGGCAACAAATTCGACTCAGTGAAATTTGGGAAATTACAACTGAGAAGATAAATAGGGCATTTAGTATCCTCCCATTTCTCTTTCCCATTTGTTGCCTGAAATAGCATCTTTCCACTAAATTCCTATTACTATGTACAGAAGAGTCCACATTCAAAATGTGATAAACATGTACCGTGAATGAAAATAATCCTTTTTTAACCTTAAAGATTGACTTACAAATATGTATTATCTAGCCTATCTTGACTGACACAGCATGACTAAACCAAATAATTTTTACAAAGAAAGAAGTAAAATATTCCTTAGTGATATTAAAATGGCCAAGCTCAAAAACTCTAAGTATTTCATACATCATAAATCCATGGACTCTCTCCAGGTGAAGACTAATTTATTGGTATCAAGAATTTATTTAAGGAAGAAGTTCCTTAATCATAGTTCTGTAGTAAATTAATCACAGAAAAAACAATTTATGATAATAGCTGACATTCATGAGCTATGAAAAAATTTAGTGTTTCTCAGCTTATTTATATTTTTAGCTGTACTACAGTGTTATAGCACTTTTTTTAAATTTTGTTTCTTTCCCAAATATGATTCAAATGCTATTTGGGGAACTATTGAATAGGACATAGTCACTTTTCAAGTTATCTTTGCAATAATTTTAGGTAAGGATGAAAACAGTTTCCTAAAATTCTTTTTCTATTGACCTGTAATTTGCAGACATTCTGAGAGAAAGTACACTTGTTTTCAGTTAATTTAATTTAATCTATTATGTTTTTAGATCATCTCAAGCTCCATTATCTCTTCTTTCTTCTTGGACAGCAAGACTTCTTGTCACCTTTCCTGTGGCTGCTTACTTACAGTCTCATTTTGGTTCTTCTGCTTATTCCAGAAAAATGGATGACATTTTGCCTGGGTGATGCCCTTTCTTCTCTTCATCTATGGGTGCCTTCTGTTTTTCTAGCTGAATCACATTACTGGAGCATCAATTACAAATCAAACACTCTGACAGTATTGTCCTTTTCAAAGCAAAGCCTGTACACGAGTGTGGAGAAAGATCAGTTGTAGCAAAGATGTCAACTCACAGGCCAGCCCAGATGTTTGGGCCTCTTCCATCTCGTGTTTCCTGGATCTGTGCCAGTCAACAGCTCGAATACGTTTACCTAAGCGACATCATTGAAAGATGTGCACATAAAAGGAGCAGTCATAGTCTTGTATTGTTTGGTGCTCCAGGATTTACTGACTGTGAATTTGAATACCATTGGATGGGGGATTCCCTCTCCATGGGATCTCAGGCTCCCCTGATTGATTTTTAATCTACCTACAGCCATTGTTTACTCATATTTGACTCCCTGTAGGTACTTAGACTTGTGATCTCTGCCTACACCTGTAATTCCAGCACTTGAGAGGCTTAGGCAGGAGGATTTCTGCCAGTTCATGGCCAGCCTGGGTTGCATAATGAGATTGAGGTCAGCCTGAACTGCATAGTAAAACCCTGCTTCAAAAAGTCAAAAAAAAGAAAAAAGAAAAAAAACCATATTGCATTTAGATTACATATTTATTGGAAAACTTGACATTTGAAGCATTTGATTCATGAAATATTTATTTTTCTCATTTTTACTATTATATATCATTGAAACATAATATGTATGGCAAAGTACACAAATAATAAACACAAAGCTCTTGCATTTTCCCAAAATCAGTAATTCAGGCTCTAATACAAATATCTTAAAGAAAAAAAGCAACACTAAAATGCTGAACACCTCTTTGTGCCCTCTAAATTTTTTAAGTAAAATTATCATAGCAATTTAAATTCTGCAATATATGTCTTAGTGTTCCCTACCTGTGAATTATGCAGTTTTGCAGCGAGAAAAGATTTATTCTCTGTTAAAAAATGCTACTCATCATATGGCTATATTGATGGAAAGTGCTTGTTCGTGTCTACATTTGTATCTAATCAATGTTCTGGTCTTCTCTCATTTTGGACCATCTGGATAACGCAATTATGAAATTTTGTTGTTAATCCAAGGCTGTTATAGTTTATATCTAAATGTCTTTATGCACTCATAGGCAGAGATTTTGGAAGGTGATTAGATTATAGCTTATTTGTTGTTAGTAGGTAGGGCTTGGTAGAAAGAGGTTGGTCACTGGGGTGTTGCCTGCAAGGGTTTCTCACCCTACCCACAGGAGCAGCTTCTCCTCTGCTGCGACCCTCTTTCATGGCATCCTGCCTTCGAGCCAACTGACCATGCAAGGGCTGAAATTTCTATAAACCGTGAGCCAAAATAAATCTCTCCTTTAACCTGTGATATCAGGTACTTTGCCCGAGTAACAAGAAACACGTCTAAGACAAAAGGAGTCTTTAAATAAATTTTTATACTTAATCCTTAGCACACAACTGCACTCTGAGAATACTCATCAGCAATATATTTAAAGTTTGTGATTAACCACACAGTAGCTCTTTAAGTTATAAGTACATATATTTTGTCCAATACCACAAGAAAGCAAATTTAAAAAAAAATGGGATGTGACTCTTACTAGACAACAGAATTAAATGTCATGATATTTTCAAATGCCTTACAAAAAAAGGAAATTATAATTCAGGGTAATAGTGCCATAAAAGGCATTTCTATTTCAAACTTATTATTTTTCATACTTTTATTGTAACAGTTTTTCTTTTATTATTACTGTGTTACTACAATTAGATTATAACCACCAACAATAATTCATCTACATGCCTCAATACAATATAATACAATTAGGCACTGTTTGAAAACACCTTTAATCAAACATTAGAGTTTTCATCACTAATCATTAAATTAGAACAGAATAAAGTTAGCTGTCTTGCCTACTTTTGAATTAGAAATGATCATGTAATTATTACAAGTTTAGTGTCCAATAAACTGCTGTTTGCCATTAGAGTCAATTAAAATAAATATGTTGCCAAATGTAATTGAATAGTAAGTGACAGATGCTTACTTTGAGCCCGTAACTGTCTTTTGCCCTTGAACCCTAGAGTACTGAATTTGGGAAAATGTGAACATCTATAAAACAGTAGAGATGAAGTCATGGTTGTTCCATACAGCATAAAGTCCAGCTTGCTTTGATTTCCTTCAAGGTACAATAGTAATCGTCTTCTACTACATTTTGTGATTAAACAATATATTTCTACGTAGTAGATCCCAGAGTATCATCCATTCTTACATATCTACAAATGGAACACCATGAGTATTTTCCCTTCAAATGATTTCACAACATTTTTAATCACTGGATTCCACTTTATAGTTCTGGAATTAGAACTCTGCAAGAATCTATGACTCTATTACATTGTAAGCAAGGAAACTAAGAACAGGACAAGTTAAATGATATTTCCAAAATCACTTAGGAATCAAATAAAACTTTTATAGAGCTGGTTCCTTTTAAGAGCTTTTAATACTTTTTAAGAACTTTTACTCCTTAAATTAAAATAATGTAAACATTTTTTAGATTTGTCCTTCATTTTAAAAGCCTTTTCTTCTGAATACTACAATTCCAAATATTTTCTCAAAATTAGAAGAATTTTTTTTTCATTTAATGTAATTGCATACTGAAGAAACTTGCAAGCCGTATGAGATTTTTATGCCAAAAAATGTACATTGATTTAATATTCTTATAAAATGCCTACGTGAGAATATAATGACGTGAGTCAGCACTAATCCATTGCAGCCTAAGATCACTGAAATATGAAAAAATATATACTCTTAGCTTTGCCCACTCTGGAAAAGATAGTTACAATTAGTCATAGCTCTCTTTCAGCAATAAATACTGCACAATGATTTTGTGGGCTGTCACAATTTATCTATGACTCTTAAAAAATATAATGAGCAGGAACATGGATATAGCTCGGAGGTACAGCACCTGCCTGGCAAGTGCGAGGTCCTGAGTTTGATTCCCTGTACCAAAAAAAAAATTATATATACATATATATATATACACACACAAATATATACACACATATATAAATATATATGTATGCATAACTCTCTCTGTCTGTGTCTGTCTGTCTGTCTGTCTGTCTCTCTCTCTCTACCTATATATATACACATAAATTAAGCCTGGAGACAATTTAAACCATGCAACTAATTTTCTAGTATACAGATGTAAAATTCTGCAAAAGAGAAAATTACAGAGTGAATCATGATAGATTCTTTTCAAGCTTTCATGAAATAACTGAAAACTGACAATATTTTATGCTAACATAAATCTTGAAACATAGCAACAAATTTATATCATACAAATTACTTCCTTTCTTTACTTTTCTTCCCCTCTCTTCTTTTCCCTTCTCTCCTCTCTACCTTTCTTTGCCATCTTTTTGCCCTTCTTTTCTCTGCTAATTCATGCTCGCCTTCAACTCCTGGGCTCCAGTAGCTTTCAAAGTGGCTGGGACTACAGATGTGCGCTACCATGAGAGGTTCATACAACATCTTTCTATACCAAAAATGTTAGTTTGAAAATATAAAACTGAATGTAGTGTAGTGAGTGATAACTAAGACAAACGAAAAATGGAAATTAAGAGTATGCATATTTATACTAATATATTTCTAAATAACTCACTAAATAAACAAACCGATACATGAAAGAGGACCATGAATGGATCAAAGAGAGGATTGCACATATATGCAAGACACATTTTTAGTTTAACTTTGTATTTGAAGCCCTAATTTAAGAAGTACAGAGAAAATTTTATCCTTCAATGCTTGTACAATAGAAAATTCTCAAAAACAGCTAAACATTGAACTAAAAATTTTATGAAAGAAAAAAAGCAAGTGAAAGGAAGAAAATGATAAAATCTGAATTATAGTAGGTACATTCCTTTAAAAATTGTATTTACATGTGCAATTTCCCTTAATACATGGAATTCTTTCTTCACTTACTTTAGTAACTTGGATCTTTTTGTTGAAATATTATGTTTTCTGTTTAAAGGTGACCAAACTTAATTATGTATTGATATTGAACTGTATATTCAGTTTAGTCTTAAAAATATACCCGGCTTTTATGTGTGTGCATGTGCATGTTTGTTAACAGTTTTTCATGTACATGTATATGCATGTGTGCATATGTGTGTATTGACTTTTATGTTAATTCTATGAAGTTGAAAGGTAGGAGGATGACATATTCAGCCATATGTCATTAGAGTAAAATTCAGCAAATGGTTTCCATAAAGAGCCAGATGGGGAATATTTAAGGATTTGAAGGCCCCACTGTGGTTTAACTCTGACACTGTGTGATAGAAATAGACACAGACTCACCTACTTTCATGTGTTTCTATCCGACATTGATAACTGCTCTGCATTACCTGAGTAGATTTTGACAAATGAACATGAGAAGACATGGCTATATTGGAGATTTGACAAGGCTTTGCACATTTGAGGCCGTGTCCTGGAAATTCTCAGTCTTGAACCCCGGAGGCTATGTTGTGGGAAAGTCTAGGTCAGTGGTGGGGAGTCTGTGGCGCACATGTTATTTGTTGTTCCTTTAAGATGAAAGATGCTAATGTATGAGGGGTTTTTTTTCCCTCTTCTACACTGAAACCTGAGTTTCCAGGTTTAACTGCACCATTGGCATTTTGTGATAGAAAAGTAGGTTTAGGCTGCTACTCTGGCCCTCCTCTAAAAGGTTCACCATGTCTGATCTAGGCTGTTCTTCAGCATGGTCATGTATATGGAATGGAATACTATGCAGCCATAAAAGGAAACAAGTCATGCTATTTGCTAGAGCCTGGATGAAACTGAAAGACAGGGTGTTAAGTACAATAAGTCAGGTACATACTACGCAATCTGACTTATAAGTGCATTCCTAAAAAAGTGAACCTCTTAGAGCAGAGAATGGTTATCAAGGACTAAGCAGTAGGAGACACAAGAGAAGTTGAGCAAAGCATAAAAATGTCCAGATATAAGATAAATTCACAGGATCTAAGGAATTACACGTGTGACGTTGAATATTTTAATTTGGTGGTATAATTATCATATAATACAGTATAAAATTATATCATACAACTTGATTATAAACAATTTTTATTTCTAAAAGATAATAAAAGTTGCAATTATTTTATATAGAGAAAATTGTTAAATAATATAATGCATGTTTTTCTTAAAATTTTATTGTATAAAACGATAATATATCTTTTATGCTGTTAGTGTGATTCAGTAGGATCTATGTTGATCTAAATCAAGTGCATACTTTAAAAAATAGGATATATGCTAGTTAGAAAATGCTAAATGAAGGTATATGGGATCTAACAGTTTACATGAATAAAAAGAGGTGATTATGAGTCTTATGTATCATGTTAAGGATTTTTCAGATTCAAAAATAAAAAGGATTTTACTGGATAATTAATCAGTTGTTTTTATTTTTCACAGATAATTTTAAGTGCTCAATGAACTATTATTAATTTACACTTGACAAAGTTAAGGCAATTACAAAGATGCAAAGAAGGACATGGTATAAATACAAAAAGAATGGGCCAGGGTGGAGAAACTCATGGTGATGACTTTAGGGACCTCAGAATGAAGTAGAGAAGATAGCATAAGATGACTGACTGCCAGGTAACTTGCTAGATGCTGAAACTAACTGACATTAAGAAAGGAAGTACAGGAAGGGATGCAATTTTCTATGGCATATAAAATAATACTTCCAACTGGGGACC